>CATIWC010001345.1:0-244374 GCA_948472305.1 Vicia faba
AATTGTTGTTCTTTACAAAAAAAATATTTCAATACATTTTTGTCAGATCATTTGAAACTTATTTTTGAAAAAAACGATTTCGGATTCGGAAAGAGAAGAGAAATATGAACTCAAAGATGTAAAAAATTAGACTGTATGCTTTTCTCGACGATGTCGCCGTCGCACCTTTCTCTCTTACCGACGCCTTGTTTCCTTTGTCACTCTTTTTATGTTCTCATCTTATTTTATAAAAAAATAGAGAAAAGTGATTGATTATGAGATATTGGGAAGAGAGAGATGAGAAGCGAAATAAAATCTAATGATGATAGTGTATAGAAAAGAGAGAAAGAAGTATAAAAATGAATAATGAATAATGTTGTTGAAAACGTAAATCACTTTGGTATACTGATTTTTTAGTTATCCTTTCCTCTCCATGCATAGAGATTTTCGCCGACCAGCTAGTGGTGATCAAGTGGCCACTGATGCCACTTGTCATCATTGGAGAAGAGGATGTTGGAAATTGATTCTCCGTATGCCATACCACAATATTACCATGTTCCTTAAATTTGGACCTCTTGATGCAATTACTTCACCTGAGTTGACCATATCTAAAGGCTAACATTATTTCTGTTTAAATTTCTTTACAATTTTTATCTTTTAGTCGTTTTTAACTTCAATAATTCATTTTTAATTCAATTTTCACCCTAAAATTTTAAAAAAGTTCATTTGTCTCATTTCTGACTTAGTGTATTTTTTTGGAATTTAATTTTTATTTTTTCTATTTTTAATTATTTTTATTCATTTGAGTGATTTTAATTAATTTAAAAATAATTTCTGTTTTAAAAAATTATAAAAAAATTTGTAAAAATATTTAAGACTATTTCTAACTTTTATATGGTGTGTTTTAATTTTTCTTTGATATTTTGAATATAGTTTGTTATTTTGTCTTTTATTTTCATTTAAAAAAAATTTTAAAATCAATTTTCTTATTCTATTTTGATTGTTAAATGCAATTTTATTTTTTGCATATATTATGGCTGATCTTGGACTATGTGAAATTTTAATCATGAGCTTTATTAACATCATTGGATCTATGATGTTGAGTTTAGCTCCACAAAAAATGGATGAATGATTTTAATAATAGCTTGATTAAATTCTTTGGTTCAAATGTGGAATTTAATTCTTGTTCATTTTCTCCCTTTTCTTATTCTTGCATTATACTATATGTTATTAGCGGATGATCTACATATCATCTCTCTAAACATATGGTACATAGATTGCTATTGACCAACCTCTAAATAGGTGCGACTTCTATATAAGTCCACTTACGATTGCTTAACATAGCGCTAAATTTTGTCCCAATTCAGGAAATGATCATTCGTGGCCCAAACCCATGTTTGCAAGCCCAAGTATGTTAATTTGAAACCTTCGATCCAATAACCTTGAGATTCATTGTTAGGGGGCTTTGGTCTTCTCAATCCTCTAATGAATCTTCATAAACTTTGGTCAAAGTGAATCACTTAAGCATCGTTGATAATTTATTGTCGCCTCGAGAATTTCAAATGAATGATATACTTGAAAAAAAGAAAATGAGGCTTATTGTTGAGAGGATTTGATTTTATCAATCTTATAATGAGTATTCAAATGCAAGTTTCAAGATGGTCATTCAACTAACCTCTAATCTCTAACTCATTAACAATTGACTTTTGTCTTTATGCTTTTACTTTACGCCTTTACTTTTACGCACCATTTATTTTAGCATTTACATTTCGTGCTATTTTCATCTTTCTTCATTTGAACTTTCATTTTCATTTTGAAGATACCTAATAACCAACTTGAACTATAAAAAGCTTTAATATTACCTGGACTATTTGGTTACTATCCTTGGCATTGGGGTTATGGAATTCTTGGACCTAGGAGAAGAGACGTTAACCTACCTTGAGACCTGGTGACTTCTATTTCTATTTTGTTTGGAGTTCTTGGGGTTTACCCCAAGACATTGGGTTGTTTGTTTTCTTGTGTGCATGTTATTCTGATTATATACTTCATTTTTCATTGGGAATTCATATGTATACACCTGTTACTCTGCCCAATTTTTGTGAAGACATAATGCATTTGAAGTTTGGTATTCTTAAGAGGTCTATTATATTTGCTTGCTTGGTTTCAATCCAAAGGATGGGAACTCTATATTGACTCATTATGTAAAGTGTTGGCTCCTTGTTGGTTTGACGATTCTTTTCCCTAGCTCTTACCTTATGCTTTAGGATAGTCCCTTCATCTCCTCCCACTTTCTTTAATTTCAAAAAATCTTCTCCCTCCTTTTTAAAACTCTTCTTGTTTTTTAAACTTGAACCGCTTTCACAATAAACTTGGACTTAGGTCCATGCATTTTCAAAAATATTTTCTTAATCAAACTTTAACCAACTTAATAATACTTTGAATTTTTTTGTGAGAAGACTAAGAGTCAATCAATCGCATTCAAATCATCTTTGCCACTTTGGCTTCTTTCTTTAAAATTTTCTCAAAAGATAGACTCTTGTCAATCATTGTAGTGATGCGAGCTACTATACTTCTATGATATGTAGTGAAGTGAGATATTTTCCACTCGGGTGTTGAGCGAGGCTTTGTTGATTTTAAAATCCAAGCAATATCTTCTACTTTGAGATGACGCAAATTCTCCTTTCTCATAATCGTGGGTAGTAAGTATGTTTTTCACTCGGATAAGACGATGACGTCTAGTCTCTTAAAATTAAGCAACACACTTGTGTTTTAAATTTTTAAAGGTGAACTACGAGTATCCTGATCCCCTATTGCACGAAATGTGGTACGTAGGCAATAAAGGTTCGCAACCGCGGGGGGGGGGGGGGGGGGGGGGGGGGGGGGGGGGGGGGGGGGGGGGGGGGGGGGGGGGGCGGGGGGGGGGGGGGGGGCGGGGGGGGGGGGGGGAAATTGAAAAAATGTTTCTTTTCTTATCTCCACCTTCCCTTTGCATAACCAAACCCTGTACTTAGATTCTCTCCCCCTCATTTTTTTCGTTTTTTCGCTCTTTTCCCATTCCTCTAGAAACAATAAAGCGTGGTGGTAATTTTTATTTGATATGTGCAAGTTAAGTCAGTCCAATGGCTTAGTCTTACATTTCTACTAATATAGAAAAAATGGCGATTCCACTGGGGAAAGATTGACCAAATGCAGGTCCATCCCTAAGTGGGTTGAGCCTATCTATGTTTATTTGTGTATATGTTATGATTTGTTTATATATTATGTGTTGTATATATATTTGTCTGGATTATCCTGGTTTTCAGGGTGCTTGGTGATTTCACATAATTCCACTATCCAGACTTGGGCAAACTTAAGATAGGATGGGCGATATAGTCATGATAACTTTGAGGGAGTAATCCCAAAAAAGGATACATGAGATCCCCCACCCAGTGGAGGCCCCTTTGAATGTATTATCGTTTACCGAGTAATCAGGAAGATGTGCTGCTTTTGACCTGGGTGCCTGCTGAAGTTTTAGATCGTAGAACCTTTAACCCATATTTACCTTTTAGGTGTAGTGCGGAAGCTATGATGGAGTAATCTGGAAATGGTTGTCACGCGATACTACACTTAGATGATTTTTTCCTATGAATGTTACTAATTACCGAGTTAATCGGGGTGTTAGTAATATCCGACAGAGGGATGTAGACTCTGGGAACCTCTTAGAACCTTGCTCGGTAGGTGATAAACTTTTAGTCCATACCTTGTGGGTAGTACCTTTGACCTCATGCTCGTGACGTCGAACCTATGAACCTCATGTTTGCGATCTTGTGTGTGATTGTTGCATCATGCATCCTCGCAATCATGAGCTTTATTTTAACCAAATTTTCAAGGAACTTAAGACTTCTGTTTGCAAAAATCACAAGTTTTATAATTATGGATTTTGGAAAGAGTACTCAGAAGTACAATGTCAAGAGTCATGATTTAGAATAATTGAGAAAGCATGAATCCTTGGTCTCCAGTCCTTGGGATTTCAAAATTCTCCTAGTTGTCTTGAAGATGGATTTTCTCCACGCCCTTGATCCAATTTCTCAATCCTTTATGTCAGTGATTTATTTTCCCGATTATCAGCAAAGTAGAAGAGATGAGTGCAAGAGGATTTATTTTCCTTTAGCATTCCAAATTCAAGCTCAAGAAGATGGTACAACACGGTGTTGGATTTTCTTTGGATGCAGTTCAGTTGGACCTGAGGGTATAGCTTTCTCTTTCTTCTGTGTAGGATTAGTGAAGTTTTGTACTTCAAATGTAATCCTTCCAATATTAATGAAATGAATTTTTTAGTTGTCCCAATTGCGTATTTTAATTGATGTTGGCAATTTGTTTATAATGTTCCAAAGTTCTTCAAAAAATTGATCTTTAAACTTTTAAGAAATCATATGCATTGCATATCATGCATCATTTTGCACATATTCTTTCATTTATGTTCATACCCAAGTGTCTTACTATGTTTCTTTAGTTCATTCAGTCATCAAGTTGTCTCATCGATTCAGTACTCGGGCTAATTCAAGGAAGAAAATGGAGAATCTTGAACAAGAGAATCTTGAACAAGATAATCGTGAGCTGTGCGAAGAGGTTACTGCTTTGAAGGCCGGTATGGCCAATATGAATTCTTTGATGGAATCGTTGGTGGCTTCTCAGAATCAGCCATCACTTGCTCAACCACAACAAACAATGGTCACTTCCGAAGCCCCGACAATTCCTGTTTCTGTTACTCTAGTTACTGTTATTCAGAATCGTATGCCTCAGGGTTATCCATGGGGAATTCCAGAGAACTTCTTTCTATAAGGTTATAATATTGACACTCAAGTTGCTCCATTTTCTCAAAGTGTTATTGTTTCTACATCTCCTGTAGTGCATGTTACTCATATGGCTAGAAAGGAGATCCACTATATTGCACCTCCTTCGGTGAATGCTGTGTTGTTTTCTAATTATGAAGTTTATCGTCCTGTTCATCCACTGAGTGAAAGTATGGGTTTCTATGACCGATTAGATGACTTTCAAGACCAGTTCAATGAGATGCAGAAGGAAATGAAGGCCCTTTGAGGAAAATAATTGTTTGGACAAAATGTTAGTGAGCTCTGCCTAGTTCCCAATGTAAAGGTGCCAGCGAAGTTTAAAGTTCCGGAATTTGACAAGTACAAGGGAAACTCTTGTCCTCGTAACCACCTCGTGATGTATATCAGGAAAATATCTATCCATATTGATGATCATCGTTTTCTTATTCATTTCTTCCAAGATAGTTTAACTATTGTTGCTTTGAAGTGGTATATGAGTCTGGACAATAGTAGTATTTGTACCTTCAATGATCTGGGAGAAGCCTTTATCAAACAGTATAAGTACAATATGTTCATGGAACTCGACCGTGACCAGTTAAGGGAAATGGCTCAGAGAGACAAGGAGCCATTCGAAGAATATGTGCAGCGTTGGCGCGAGATAGCTTCCCAGGTGGTGCCACATATGGGAGAACAAGAAAAGACCAAGGTCTTCCTAAAAACACTTGGATCATTTTATTATGAAAGGATGGTCGCCAGTGTGCCGAGTGATTTTACCGAAATGGTAAGCATGGGTGTTTGTTTGGAAGAGGCTATTAGAGAATGGCGCTTGACAAAAGATGAAGGGACAAATAAGTCGTCATACGGGTTCTTTCGAAAGAAAGAAAGAGAAACGAATGCTTTTACTAGGGAAAGAAAGATTAGGCCACCTAGAAGGCATCAATGGTACCAACAATTGGTTTCTTCTGTGACTCCAGTTGTCAATGTAGCTCCAACTATTATTTCCTATCAGAGACCATATCCTTAAGGGAATAAAGAGCAAAGTAAAAAGAGAGAGGCTTTTGACTCTATTCAATGAGCTATGCAGAGTTACTCCTGGCTTTGATTTAGAAGAAGTTGGTTCAAACCCGACTTCCCCTTGTTGTACCTTCACCTTTACCCTGGTATTATAAGGCAGACTAAACATGCAATTTTCATCAAGGAGCCCCAGGGCACAACATTGAGAATTGTTATTCTTTGAAATCTGAAGTACAAAAGATGGTGAGATATGGCCTCTTATCCTTTAAAGATGTTGGCCCTAATATGAAAGATAATCTTTTGCCTAAGAATGAAGGAGAAAATGCTATAAATATGGTTGTTGGTGGTCCTGGGGACTTCCGAATTTTTGATATCAACTTGGTTAGTGTGGATTTGGTAAAGATGCATGCTGACCTCAGCGAGTTCAGTTACTATACGCATGACCGTGCTGGTTATGGTATTTGCAGTACAGATATCCAGGGATGTGATAAGATAAAAGCTGATCTTCAGGAAATCATGGACGAAGGCCTCATTCACATAATCAGGCGAAGGGAAGAGTACGAAGAAGATGTGAATATGGTCTATGGATGTCCCGGTGAATTACGGATTTTTGACGTGAATATATGAATGATGATTTAGTGCAGTTGCACGCTACCTTCTGTCATATGGATGGTCAAGAAGAACACCATTATGGGTCTTGCTAGATTTGCTTCAGAGATTCTCGTGGTTTCTCCATCGTGATAAGAGGTATTCATATGTTGTTATACAATGGTACTATCAATGTTTTAGGCAATAAATATGACTACAATGGGATCAACGTGATTGAAGATTGCTCGGCCGAGATTGTGTCAGATGATGAGTATGCTTCTGCAGATGAATTCTTTTCCTCAGATGAAGATAAGTTCTCCAACAATGATTTTGTGATGTCTAAGTATTATAAAGAAGGGGTGAATGTTATTGTGACTTGTTTCAGTGTTCCCGCCCCTATAGAGATTGAGTACCATAGCAAACCAGTTGTTGCTCCAGTGGTGATTTGCTTACCAGGTCTTGTTCCTTACGAATCAGACAAAGCCGTGCCATACAAATACAACGCTACAATCTTGGAGGATGGTGTGGAGATTCCCATCCAACCTTTGTTTGATGTCAATAATATTGCTGAAGCCAGCCGAGTAACCCGCGGTGGTCTTTTTTTTTTGCACCTGTCATTCAAGGGAATATTAATACCGATAAAAAGGTTTTTGAAAGCATTGAATCTAAGAAAGAAGTGGGGGAATATAGTGGTACTACTTTTGAAAAAGATGTGGATGATATATTGAAGATTATCAAGATGAGAGACTACAGGATCATAGATAAATTGTTGCAGACTCCATCAAAGATATCCATTCTAGCCTTGCTAATGAACTCTTCTACCCACAGGGAATCTTTGATGAGGGTGTTGGATCAAGCTTTTGTGTAAAGTGATATGCCTCTGGACCAATTCAGTAGTGTTGTCAGGAATATTACATCTTGTAATTACTTGAGTTTCTGTGATGATGAATTTCTCGATGAAGGAAGGAATCATAATTTGGCTCTCCATATCCCCATGAATTGTAAGAATGATTTATTGTCCAATGCGCTGATTTATAATGGGCCCTCTTTAAATGTCATACCGATGAGAACGCTTATGAAGCTGAAGTACCAAGGAACTCCCATGCGCCCAAGTGGCATAATTGTGAAAGCTTTCGATGGATCAAGGAAGTCTATCATCGGGGAAGTAGATTTGCCTATTCACATAGGCCCACACCTATTCCAGATTAATTTCCAGGTTATGGATATTGTTCCCGCTTATAGCTGTTTATTGGGACGGCCGTGGATACACGAGGCAGGGGCCGTTACTTTAACTTTGCACCAGAAGCTAAAGTTTGAGCGTGAAAGAAAGGTGGCCATCATAAATGGAGAGCAGGCATTGTTAACATCTCATTTATCTTCTTTCAGTGTTATGGAAGTAGATGAAGCTACTGTTGGAACTCAACTCCAAGCTTTATTTATTGATAATGTGACGAAAAATGAGGATTCTACAGCCTCGTTTAAGGATGCTCAACAGGTAGTGCATAATGGCCCTAGCAAGGTGTGGGGGAAGATTGTAGATCCACCTCTGAATAAGAATAAAGTTGGTTTGGGATTCTCTACAAAGAATAACAAAGGTGAGAATATGAAGCTGCAGTCGGCTTTAATCAAATATCAGGATATCTTTCACAACAGAGGTTATCTTCATCCAACTGTTCCTAGGATCAAATCTTTTGTGGAAGGTGAAGCAGAGCAAGAGATGCCGAGTTATGTGACGCATGGAGTCAGAGTCCAAAATTGGGTCACTATTGATGTTCCCTCTTGCATTCATATTTCAAAGTAATTTGTTTTTGTTAATCTTTTCAAAAATCTTTCACTCCGCCCAAGGTGAAAGTATTGATATTGCATGGGCATATCTGTTGCTTTGATCTTTAAAATCATTAATAAAAGTTGTCTTTGGTTCACAAGTTATGTCTTTTATTTTTTGATTTTTCTTGGAAAAAGGTAATCAGAAAAAACCTTTCAAAATAAATAATAATTGTAATTGAATATGCATAATCACTTGTTATATGTGTTAGATTCTAAAAACAATCATAAATCATATGTGCAGATTAATTAAAAAACTCGTTGAATACAATGAACCTGCACCCTCTCCCAACATTGAATATCCTGTGTTTGTGGCCGAAGAAGAAGAATATGATGAAATCCCATAAGAGGTTTCATGGATGCTTGAGCATGAGGAAAGTACCATTTAGCCATATAAAGAGCTGTTAGAGATGATAAATTTGGGTTCAGAGGAAGATCCAAAAGAAGTCGAGATTGGAGCATTGCTTCATCCCGACGTGAGGTGCAGGTTGATTGAATTGTTGAAAGAGTATGTAGACATATTTTGTTGGTCTTACCAAGACATTCCGGGGTTGGATATTGATATTGTGGAACATCATTTGCCACTAAAGCCAAAATGTCTGCCAATCAAGTAGAAATTGAGAAAAACTCACCCTGATATGGTAGTGAAAATTAAAGAATAAGTTTTAAAGAAGATTAATGTTGGTTTTCTTGTGACATCAGTGTACCCTTAGGGGATTGCTAATATTGTCCCAGTACCAAAGAAATACAGAAAAGTTCGCATGTGCCTGGATTATAGAGATTTAAACATAGCTAGTCCAAAAGATGACTTTCCATTACCACATATTGATATGTTGGTTGATAGTACAGAAAAATTCAAAGTATTCTCGTTCATGGATGCATTTTTTGGATATAATCAAATTATAATGGCTCTTGAGGACATGGAAAAAATAACGTTTATCACACCTTAGGGAACATTGTGTTACTGAATGATTCCCTTCGGGTTGAAGAATGCTGGTGCAACGTACTAGAGGGATATGACAACCTTATTCCATGATCTGATGCACAAGGAAATTGAGGTATATGTTGATGATATGATTGGAAAATCACAGACTGAAGAAGGGCATATAGAAGATCTGTTGAAATTGTTTCAACATTTGAGGAAGTATCGTCTCTGCTTGAATCTAAATAAATGCACCTTTGGTGTTCGATCAGGAAAATTGTTAGATTTCATTGTCAGCCAAAACAGAATTTAAGTTGATCCTGGTAAAGTCAAAGAAATTCAAGAAATTTCGGCGCCAAGAACTAGAAAGCAAGTTAGAGGCTTTCTTTGGCGTTTTAATTACATTTCCAGATTTATTTCCCATATGACTGCAACGTGTGAACCGATATTTAAGTTATTAAAGAAAGATCAAGGTTGTGTGTGGACAAGTGATTTCCAAAGGGCATTTCAAAGTATTAAAGAGTATCTGCTTGAACCTCTTATCTTCCTCCCGCCTGATGAAGGAAGACCATTGATCATGTATCTGACAGTGTTAGATAATTCTATGGGCTGTATTTTGGGACAACAAGATGAAATAGGGAAGAAAGTGTATGCCATTTATTATCCCAGAAAGAAGTTTACCGACTGTGAGTCATGTTATTCTATGCTAGAAAAGACATGTTGTACTCTGGACTGGGCGGCAAAGCGGTTGCGGCAATATATGTTAAACCATACTACTTGGTTGATTTCCAAAATGGATCCAATTAAGTATATTTTTGAAAAGCCTGCTCTTACTGGGAGAATTTCCCGTTGGTAGATGCTATTGTCTGAATATGATATTAAATACCGTACTCAGAAGGCTATAAAAAGCAGTGTGTTGGCGGATTATCTTGCTCACCGACCGGTGGACGATTATCAGTCTGCTAAATATGATTACTCTGATGAGGATGTGATGTTTTTGAAAATAAAAGATTGTGATGAACCTTTTCTTGGGGAGGGTCCTGATACCGAATCCCGATGGGGCATGGTGTTTGATGGAGCTGTGAATGCTTATGGGAAATGAATTGGTGTTGTGATTATCACTCCTCGTGGACCGCATATCCCATTTACTACAAGGTTGGCATTTGATTGCACCAATAATATGGCAGAGTATGAAGCTTGTATCATCGGTCTCGAGGAGGCTATTGATCTCAGAATGAAAATTCTAGATATATATGGCGATTCAACTTTGGTAATAAATTAAATTAAAGGAGAATGGGATACTCGTCACCCTGGCTTGATTCCCTACAAAGACTATGTAGAAGATTATTACCATTCTTTAATAAAGTTGAATTTCATCATATTTCTAGAGATGAGAATTAGATGGCCGATGCTTTGGCCACTTTGGATTCTATGTATCAAGTAAATACTTAGAACGATTTGCCTCGTATCATAGTGTGACGCTTGGATATACCAACACATGTGTTTGCATCTGAGGAAACGTTAAACGAAAAACCTTGGTATTATGATATCAAGCATTTTCCCCAGACTCTAGAATACCCGGTTGGTGCATCGAATAAAGATAGAAAGACATTGAGAAGGTTGGCAGGTAGCTTTTTTCTCAATGAAAATGTGTTATACAAAAGAAATTATGACACGATCTTGCTCAGATGCATGGATAGACACGAAGCAGACATGTTGATGCATGGAATCCATGAAGGTTCCTTTGGTACTCATGTCAATGGACATTCGATGCAAAAGAAAATGCTTAGGGCAGGTTACTATTGGCTGACAATGGAATCTGACTGTTACAAATTTGCAAAGAAGTGCCATAAATGATAGATTTATGCTGACAAAATTCATGTGCCTCCTACTCTTCTCAATGTTATTTCTTTCCATTGGCCTTTCTCTATGTGGGGTATTGACATGATTGGAATGATTGAACCCAAGGTGTCGAATGGACATCGTTTTATCTTAGTGTCCATTGATTACTTCACCAAATGGGTGGAAGCAGCTTCATATGCTAATGTTACTAAGCAGGTGGTAGTACGCTTTATCAAGAATAATCTTATATGTAGGTATGGTGTGCCAAGCCAGATTATCACTAACAATGGCTCGAATCTGAATAACAAGATGACGACAGAACTATGTAAAGAATTCAAGATTGTACATCACAATTCATCTCCTTACAGACCAAAGATGAATGGGGTTGTTAAAGCTGCCAATAAAAACATCAAGTAGATCATCCAGAAGATGGTTGTTACCTATAAAAACTGGCATGAGATGCTCCCTTTTACTTTGCATGGGTATCAAACATCTGTTCTCACTTCAACAGGGGAAACCCCATTCTCTCTTGTGTATGGAATGGAAGCAATGCTCCATATTGAGGTTAAGGTTCCCTCTTTACGTGGGATAATGGAAACCAAGTTATCAGAGGCTGAATGAGTCCAGAACAGGTTTGACCAATTGAATTTGATTGAAGAAAAGAGAATGAAGGCCTTGTGTCATGGCCAGTTATACCATAAGAGAATGAAGAAAGCTTTTGATAAGAAGGTCAAGCCTCGTGAATTCAGAGAAGGCGACCTCGTGCTCAAGAAGATCATGTCTTTTAACGCGGATTCTAGGGACAAGTGGACTTCCAATTTTAAAGGCTCATATGTTGTCAAGAAAGTCTTCTCTGGCGGTGAATTGATCCTTGAAACTATGGATGGTAAAGATTTCCCACGTCATATGAATGTTGATACAGTCACGAAATACTTCGCCTAAAGAAATAAAAGAACAACTCGCTAAGTCTAAAACCCAAAAGGACGACTTAGGCAAAAAAAAACGTCTTGGTAGGCTAAAAACTTGAAAGGGAGGTCTAGGCAAAAATAAGAGACACAAAAAAAATAAATTATTCCCGCTAGGTTGAAAACCTGCAAGGGCAACCTAGGCAAAAGTTAGGGATTTCCTAGTAAGTAACTACGTCATACAAGACTTGATCATTGAAGCAACAATCTTCTTGGTTTCTCACCACACTTCAACGGAAGTCGCTGCATAGGAATTCAAAGTTGTTAGGGAGAATATTGGTCATTGTGTTTCAATGTATCTTTTCAAATATATTACCATTTTCCAAACTTTGTAATCATCTATAGGGTCTCGCCTTTTGCAGACTAATATTATATTAATAAAATTTGATCTTTTATCTAATTCTTTGCAATTCTTATTTTATTCTGCTTATAAAGACTCCATTTATTATTGATAGTAATTTCAAAACAAATACATTTAATAATAAAATTGTTTTTGAAAATAATTTATTAATTACCTTTTACTTTAGATTTTGTGATTCAAGAAAAAAAACAAAAATAGTGATTCTGAGGGCGGACGAACTCTAAAATTTTGGAAGTATATATTGCCCAGGAAATTTCTTTCAGGTCGCTTTCGCTGATATGCTTATGATATTTTAGTTTTTCTCAAAATAGTTGGAGATGATACCAATTGATGTATGGTGCAGTGTTGGGTTTGTGATCCCATTTTCCCCAGTCAAGTCTTGGTTCGGCAGATTGATTATTTTGGTTTTGGGTTTGCATGGTATGAAGCCTTTATCCCAGGTTCCCTAGTGAGGTCTTCTCTCATATGACGAAAGTCACTTCTCCCATTGTGTGCTAAGGTGGATTCATTTGCAAAAAATCTCCCATTGCAGTGTTGTCATTATTGTTGTTTGTTGCCTAAGCAACTAGACAAGGGCAGTATCTTTTCTAAGAGGTGTTGAAACAGTTATCAAATTTTTGGGTTTTCTCCCACCAAGTGTTGGGTTTGATTTTATAATCCCCATAATTTTGATTTGTTGTTGTATTGTTTAACTTCTTAAATCCCCAAGTAAAGTTGAGATAATGCTTCTCTCTGAAAGTTGTTATCCCTGTGTGGTTTCATAATTTCTCCCCAGGGAAGTTTATGTAATCATCACTCTTGGTATTAAAGAATATATTATGGGCTCTCCTTGACGATGTGGCATTGTCCTCCCCAATAAAGTCAGCATGGGATCCTCAATTGATATCTCGACGACATGGTTTTTATCTGCCATAATGAAGTCAGTATTGTAATCCCCAGTGGAAGTCTAGACGTTGAAGCATTATTTTCCCCATTAAAGTTTGTGTGATATTCCTCGGTGAAGCCTAGAAGAGGATATTATATCCCTATATCTATACTAATTTACTGTTTTGACTTGATTATTTTTTATTTATGTTTCCTCCTAGTGGAGTTAAGCCGTGGAGTTAAAGCATTATTTTCCCCATTGAAGTTTGTGTGATATTCCTCGGTGAAGCCTAGAAGAGGATGTTATATCCCTGTATTTGTACTGATTTACTGTTTTGATTTGATAATTTTCGATTTGTGTTTCTTCCCAGTGGAGTTAAGCCATGGAGTAGGAATTTGTTTCCTCAGTTGGTGCTTACTCCCTTATCGAATCTTAATTCTTGATGTGATTTAGCTGAGTTTTGACTTTACCTAAGCCGGTTTTTTCTGGTTATTCCCAGTACTGTATGTCTGTTTTGTCATCCTATTTTGATTGTTAACATTCATACATTCATATATACATCATGCATAGCTGAATTCAACATTCATTATTCATTTGCATTCATTAATATTTTGTTGGAATATTACCCTATTTTGCAGAGTTATGTTACCCTCTCTCCAATAGAGTGTCAACTTTAAGCAGAAAGTGTATATTCTTTCATTTTCCCCACTGAGTTATCCCTCGTGGAAGAATGTTTCTGTAGCCTTCCTTTTTAGCTCATTATCTGGATGGAACATATTTCCCTTGAGTTTATTTCTCATCAAGTGCTTTCTTGGTTGAATGTTTCTCTCCAGTTTATTTCTGGTTTGAATAAGTGGTTACTGGTAACATTATTATTCTAATTTTTACAGGCTTTAAGCCTGAATTTGAGAATATTCATTTATTTTGGCACGAGAAGACTTTATCTCCTCAGCATGAATATATTGTCATTTCCCCACGAAGTCATAATCCTTTTCCCAACAACATTATTGCAACTCCTTCTCATAACAGCAAGTGGAATGTCTCTTTATTTGAGCAACCTGTACTTCCCCAGCAAGTCTGTTAGTTCCCAGAGAAGATTCATGGTTTGTTACTCCAATGAATAGTAGTCTCGTCATTATGGGAGATAGTTCGTTCTTGAGATTTGTTACTCCAATGGATGGTAGTCTCGTCATTATGGGAGATAGTTCATTGTTGAGATTTTTTACTCCAATGGATGGTAGACTCATCATTATGGGAGATAGTACTTTGTTGAGATTTGTTACTCCAATGGATGGTAGTCTCGTCATTATGGGAGATAGTTCGTCATTGAGATTTGTTACTCCAATGGATGGTAGTCTCTTCATTATGGGAGATAGTTTGTCATTGAGATTTGTTACTCCAATGGATGGTAATCTCGTTATTATGGGAGATAGTTTTTTGTTGAGATTTTTTACTCCATTGGATGGTAATCTCGTCATTATGGGAGATAGTTCGTTGTTGAGATTTTTGTTTACTCCAATGGATGGTAATCTCTTCATTATGGGAGATAGTTCATTGTTGAGATTTTTGTTTACTCCAATGGATGGTAATCTCATCATTATGTGAGATAGTTAGTTGTTGAGATTCATTACTCCAATGGATGGTAGTCTCGTCATTATGGAAGATATTTCGTTGTTGAGATTTTGTACTCCGATGAATGGTAGTCCCGTTATTATGGGAGATAGTTCGTTGTTGAGATTCATTTTACTCTGAAGAATTCATTTGTTTCCAGTCATAAGTATTGATGCTAATCATTTGTCACCTACCCTGATATTGGAATTTACTGGTATTATACTACCATTTCTTTCCCCTGTGAGTCGACATTACTTTTTTGCTATCTTCTCTGTGAGTGGATAGTTCGCAGTTATTTGTCGATCTTTGTGATCCATTAATTTTTTCCTCAAAGTTATATTTGATGATGCTTTATCTCCTCCTTGGCTTTTACCCCAATAAAGTCGACTCTTTTGTTCACCAGTGATTCATTTTCTCGGTCAGATTTTTCTTTTGATCCTTGTTTTTATTCCCCGTATCCCCAGTGGTATCTTGTATCACTTTTGAATTTGTTTGTTTCTATGCACAATCATAAGCATTGCATGGCATCTTAGGGGAAAATATAGGGATTTTTTTATATTTAAGTATCTTCAATCTCATCAACACAAAGATTTTAACCTTCTTATCAACGGATAGAAGATACTTAAATAAGGGCAGCTGTTGTACCGCAATTTTTACCCTAAGATTCCTCTATCATCTAATACCATCATAATGCAACTAGATCACGCATTAGGGTTTGAGTACTTTTTCTACTGTGTCTTCTCTTTAAGTTTGCTGTTGAGAGATCACCAAGAACCTTGAATCGTGTATCTTGTATGTATGTGCTTTATATTTTAATGACCTCTGACCAAAATCCAAAAATATGTTTTGTTTATTTTGTTTCTTTTAAGACAAGGTTTACGATCAAGAAATTCAGGTGATGACTCTCCGATTAGGGCTGTGGTTTATTCAGGCCATAAGATGGTTCCCAAAATCCTATGTTTCAATAGTGGTGATCTATAATAGGTCACGCTATTTTGAAGTTTCAGTCATCTTGGTTAAGGCGGGCTTGGTTGCTTAATTCTCAAGACTCTTCGAGATGGGTTCATGTGTTTATTTCCATGCCTTCTTCGATGGGTAATCTCAAATTATGACAAATGTGAACATGATTTGATCAAGATTTCTTCATCTCAGGTTCATATGTGCTTAAGAATGTCTCGGGTTATGGAAAAAGATAAAGTTTGCAGGTGGATTCAAAGTTGGTTGACTAAAAGTCAATGTTTGCAAGTTTTAGTTCAAATGATCATAACTTCTTCATTATTAAGTATTTTTAAGTGATTTTTCGAGCATATGAATCTCCTTAACATCATCTCCATTTTCTATTTTCAAGTCGAGAGCTAATTATGCATAGAAGTCCATCAAAGGTTTGAGTACATTATAGGTCGTTTTGTGACTTTGACGTAAATTCAAGTGACATTCGTCCAACTTACAAAGATCATAATTCTTTCAATCTTCATCGTTTCGGGTTGATTCTTTTTGCAACGTTTCACGAATGGCGTTGTCTACAATTTTTCTTTAAGGGTCGAAGTCAAAATTGTTCTTAGAATGTTGTGGATTATATTGGAACATTATAGGTCATTTTGACCTTGAATTTTGATTTATACCATGAGTTTTTAAGACAATGTACTTTTGTGTGAAGTTTCATTGGTCAAGAATTGGATTGGAAAATAGTGAGCTATGGTATGATATTTTTAGTTTAAGAATTCATCGATTCAAATTAATTTAAAACTTCGATTCAAAAGGTGGAGGGAATGTCTTATTTTCATGAGTTCGGAAATTAAAAACCAAACGTTTATTCAAATTGCATACAACTTCATCCCATAGCTCAAGTTCATCTAAAAGAAAATTCATCCTAAGTTAGGAGCTTTCTTTTGATTCTTCGAGTCATATTCATTATCAAATCTCAAGGACTTATAAAGCTTCATTTCTTCCAAAGTTTCAAGAAGAAAGTTACATGATTTTCAAATAAATCTTTAAATCTAAATTTTTAAGTGTTTCATCATGGGAATTCAAATCCAATATTTGTCAAAATTCCCAAATTTTAAAGGCTTACTAAAATGATGTTCAAGAGATTTATAGGGTTTAAAGTCATATGATTCATTTTCTTATTCGAAAATAAAGAAAATTTCAAATGTAATTGCGAGATTTATTACAAGTCATTACCATTTTTGTTCTTAATTCAAAGTACATGTTGTAATATCCATTATCGTTCAAGCTTAAAAGTTCTATATGTTAATCAAATTCATCCTAGATTAACTCTACAAATAATGCAAATTACAAGAGAATTCCAATTCTTGATTTCTTGTAAAAGCTTCTTGAATACATTTTTTTTTAAGCTCCAAGAATTCTTGACGACGTTATTTCTTCTTCTTCTTGCCTTGTCATCTTTATCATTGTTTCCACACATGAAACAAAGAAAGAAGAAGTGGTTAGAACAAGAAGAAACACTTTAACATAAACAAAAATTTCTAAAAGAAAGGGTTTTGCAATCTCATCATTAGGGTTTTTTTTTTGCAAGGAATCAGAAATTTAAGGGGTATTCAATCATGCTCAAGCCCAACATTCAAAGCCTCATACTTGTTCATTTCAAAATCAGAATTACAAATCATAGGCCCACAACTCCTATTGCAAATCACAAAAAAAGGAATTTGTTTTTGGTTCAAAAAAAGAGGTACAAACAAAAACATTTCAATAAGCTAAGGATTTCATCATAGCAAGCAAATTTTCACAAAAAGGAAGAGTCAAAATCACAACAGCCCAACAAGCAAATTATCCAGCAAACAAATTCACTAAGTATCATACATTTGTTTCATAGTAAATCAGATTTCAATTTAATAATGGGCCTAAATATATCTTTTCCAAATCACAAGCAAAGTTGGTTCACAAAAGAGAAAATCAAAGGAGGTCCAAAGCAGAATTGCAAATAGCCCAGTATAACAAATTGCAGCAAAACAACACAATACAAAAAAAAATCGCAAGCTCTAACCCAAAGAAAAAAATATAATCACAAAATTTGAACCCAAAAAAATTCGCAAGGAAGCCTGCAGAAGATCAACTCATAGTCCAAATATCACATAAAAACGGAATTCTCTAACAGCATAAAGGACCAACTGCATTCAAAAAGGGAGTACACAAAAATTCCAGAAAAAAGCGTGCACCATCACAGTGAAAAAAACAATTTCATCATCATTTTCCAAAAATCTCAAACCCTTCAGAAATTCTTTGTTTCATAAATCACAGATTCATATTACAGAGAAAGAGAAGAACAAGAAAAGAAGGATCTCACCTAAAAGTTATAGAAACCTCCATCAACCTCCTTTGTCTCGTCGGAAAATGGCTAACCACCGCCGAAAATCTTCCATCCTTTGTTCCTTACTCTTCTTTCATCACGAGGTTGATATTGTTTCTCCGAGTGCGACTCCCCTCTCATTTCTTGTGCTTCCGAGTTTTAATTTTTGTTCTTTACAAAAAATATTTTAAAATATTTTTGACAGATCTTTTGAAACTCATATTTGAAAAAAAAAACAGTTCGGACTCGGAAAGATGAGAGAAATTCGAACTCAAAGATGTAAAAAAATTGGATCGGATGCTTTTCGCGACGGAGCCGCCGTGAGGCTGGCAGGTTGACGTCGTGCCTTTCTCTCTTACTGACGCCCTGTTTCCGCTTTCTCTCTTTTTATGTTCTCGTCCTATTTTATTAAAAACAGAGAAAAGTGATTGATGATGAGATATTGAGAAAAGAGAGATGAGAAGAAAAAGAAGATATAATGATGATGGTGTATAGAAAAGAGAGAAAAAAGTACATAAAAAATGAATAATGAATAATGTTGCTGAAAATGTAAACCACTTTGGTTTACTGATTTTTTTATATCTTTTTCTCTCCATGCATAGATATTTATGCCGGCCACCTAGTGGTGGACAAGTGGCCACTGATGCAACTTGTCATCACCAGAGAAGAGGATATTGGAAACTGATTCTCCGTATGTCACACCACAGTATTACCATGTGCCTTAAATTTGGACCTCTTGATGCAACTACTTCACATGAGTTTACCAGATCTAAAGGCTGACATTATTTCTGTTTAAATTTATTTACTATTTTTTATCTTTCACTCGTTTTTAACTTCAAAAATTCATTTTTAATTCAATTTTCACCCAAAAATTCTTTAAAAAATTCACAAAACTCATTTATCTCATTTCTGACATTGTAAATTTATTCTGGAACATAATTCCGATTTTTGCTATTTTAAATCATTTTTCATTCATTTGAGTGATTTTAATTAATTTAAAAATACTTTTCTGTTTTAAAAAATTTATCAAAAATTTTGTTAAAATATTTGAGACTATTTTTGACTTTTATATGGTCTGTTTTAATTTTTCTTTGATATTTTGAATATAATTTGTTATTTTGTCATTTATTTTCATTTAAAAAAATTTAAAAATCAATTTTCTCATTCTATTTTGATTGTTAAATGCAATTTTATTTTTTGTATATATTCTGGTTGATCTTGGACTATGTGAAATTTTAATCATGAGCTTTATTAACATCATTGGATCTATGGTGTTGAGTTTAACTCTACAAAAATGGATGAATGATTTTAATAATAGGTTGATTAAATTCTTTGGTTCAAATGTGGAATTTAAATCTTGTTCATCTTCTCCCTTTCCTTATTCTTGCATTGTAGTATATGTTGTTAGAGTATGATCTACATTTCATCTCTTTAAACATATGGTACATATATTGCTATTGACCGGCCTCAAAATAGGTGTGACTTCTATATAAGTCCACTTACGATTGCTTAACATAGCGCTAAATTTTGTCCTGATTCGATAAATGATCATTCGTGGCCCAAACCCATGTTTGCAAGCCCAAATATGTTAATTTGAAACCTTTGATCCAATAACCTTGAGATTCATTGTTTGGAGGCTTTGGTCTTATCAATCCTCTAATAAATCTTCATAAACTTTGGTCTAAGTGAATCACTTAAGCATCATTGATCATTTATTGTCGCCTCGAGAATTTGAAATGAATGATATACTTGACAAAAAGAAAATGAGACTTATTGTTGAGAGGATTTGATTTTATCAATCTTCTAAAGAGTTTTCAAATGCAAGTTTCAAGATGGTCATTCAACTAACCTCTAATCTCAAACTCATTAACAATTGACTTTGTCTTTATGCTTTTACTTTACGCCTTTACTTTTAGCACCATTTATTTTAGTGTTTACATTTCATGCTATTTTCATCATTGCTCCTTTGAACTTTCATTTTCTTTTTGAAGATACCTATAACCAACTTGAACTATAAAAAGCTTTAATGTTACCTGGACTATTTGGTTACTATCCTTGGCATTTGGGTTATGGAATTCTTGGACCTAGAAGTAGAGACCTTCACCTACCTTGAGAGCTGGTGACTTCTATTTCTATTTTGTTTGGAGTTCTTGGGGTTTACCCCAAGATATTGGGTTGTTTGTTTTCTTCGTGTACAGGTTATTCTGATTATATGCTTTGTCTGTGATTGGGAATTCATCTGTATACAGTCGTTACTCTGCCCAATTTTTGTGAAGACATAGTTCATTTGAATTTGGTATTATTAAGAGGTCTATTATCTTTTCTTTTTTGCTTCTCCGTCCTTTTGAAAACTCTTCTTGTTTTTTAAACTTGAACCGCTTTCACAATAAACTTGGACTTAGGTCCGTGCATTTTCAAAAAAAAATTCTTAATCAGACTTTAACCAACTTAATAATACTTTGACATTTTTTTGTGAGAAGACTAAAAGTAAATCAATCACATTCAAACCATCATTGCAACTTTGGCCTTTTTCTTTAAACTTTTCTCAAAAGATAGACTCTTGTCAATCCTTGTAGTGATGTGAGCTACTATACTTCTACGATATGTAGTGAAGTGAGATATTTTCCACTCGGGTGTTGAGCGAGGCTTTGTTGATTTTAAAATCCAAGCCATATCCTCCACTTGATATGACACAAATTCTCCTTTCTCATAATCGTGGGTAGTAAGTATGTTTTCCACTCGGATAAGACGGTGATGTCTAGTCTCTTAAAATTAACCAACACACTTGTGTTTTTAATTTTTAAATGTGAACTATGAGTACCCTGACCCCCTATTGCACGGAAGGTGGTACGTAGGCACTAAAGGTTCGCAACCGCGGCGAATGCAAAAATTGTAAAAAATATTTTTCTCATCTCCACCATCTATTTTTTGTATACAACATTTATAGCCAAAATACACAAATTTTCAAAGAGGTTCCTGCGGAGTACCATAGATGTTTAGGGTGCTAATACCTTCCCTTTTCATAACCAACCCCCGTACTAAGATTCTCTCTCCCTATTTTTTTTGTTTCTTCGCTCTTTTCCCATTACTCTAGAAACAATAAAGCGCAATGGCGATTTTTTTTTTGATTTGTGCAAGTTAAGACAATCTAATGGCTTAGTCTCAACATTTCTACCGCTACACCATCTTTTTACTAAAATAAACAGCAAGAAGATGAGAAAACTTGTCTTGGAAACCTGATATGTAATGATATGTATGGTATGTATATGCAATGTTTTCAAGGATCTCATGGGATAAATAAGAATGAAATGTCAGAAATTGAGTTTGGCTGTGTTGTACCCCAAATTTTGACCTAAGACGTCATCTCCTATCCGCATCTTTACATTACATTTGTTTTGATCCATTGATTTTAAATTTCATGACTTTTTCGGGCCAAGAGCTATTTATGCTGAACATTGAATCATTTAATCGATTCGTGCGAAAATGATGTTTATTAATTATCTATTATCTAAAACTTGAATAATTGAAATTTATTTTTTGATTATTATTTAGTTTAAAGATATAGGGATAATGAAATGAACATCAGAGAAGAGGCGCATTAATTGTGCGGACGTTTTATTTATTTACTCATTATTTTTAAATTTAAGTAACTAGAATTTATTCTTAGTTATTCTATAATTTAAAGGTTATGAATAATATAAATAAGCATTTGAGGAAATTCATTGGTCAATAACGACTGTTTAATCGTTCGTCGGTCTAGATTAAATAATTGAAATCCTATTTTAATTATTATAATTTAGTTGAGAATGATGGATTAAATAAGCGAAGGTATTAGTTGGTCAATGATAATTTTTATTTATCTGTTATTATTTTGAATGAAGGTGATTGGAGATTCGTTTTCAATTATTATTTGTTTGGATAAAATAATAAACGATAAATAAATAGAGAAGAAGAATTAATAGACAAATAGTTTCTTTTATTCATTTTTTTGTACAAGCTATTTTGTAAATTATTGTATATTGCAATAAATTACAATAATGAATTGTCGAAATTAAAATAAAATAAACTAGTCTATCTTAATTCTAAAGCTTCCAATCCAATGCGTGTCCGCTCATTTAATTTTACCTGCACAATTAAAAGAAAACAATTAGAATCCAAATAAATAATTAAATGCAGAAAATAAATTTTAATATTCATCATTAAATGTAATGGCCGGAATCAGTTATTTTATTTTTTTGCAAATCACGGGATTACTCCCGGTTCACAAAAAAAAAGAAAAGGATTTCAAATATATGCATGAATTGTTTTCCAAAAAAAACTGCATACTTAAGCTAATCACATTAGTTTTAATCCCAAATACAATTTCAAAGCATACAGCATACAGCATACAGCATACAACATAAGCAAATATGTAGTAACCACATGCAAGCATGCCTTTTAACGTGGCCTACATCAAGAAGCAGACAATATGTGATGTAAAAAAAACAATATGCAGTTTTGACTATTCTTGCAAGCAAAAAATTTCCTTTTTCTTTCATCATTTTCCAGCCACTGCATTTTCAGAAATAGACAGCTTATCACACTTTTGTCAAAGCCATTCTGAGAGAGAAAAAGAGAGGGAGAAGTGTGGGATTTGCAGGCTTAGTTTAGGCAGAAAGAGATATACAAAACAAACTAAGAAATATAGCCAGTAGGAATAATAGCATAGAAGAAGAATAAAGGCAAACTGAGTGGACAGTAGTGCAGAATACTCAGGGAGATCCCAAGAGATTTGTTCCTGGCCTGTAGCGCAAGAGAAGAGAGGAGGGCTGTTATATTAGCACAAGAGAAAACAAAGGGACATACACAAAACAGCATAAGAGAAAACCAGAGATACAAGAGAAAACACATAACCAAGAAACCATTTTCCATAACCTCAAGCCATTTTCAAAAACATATAGAGCAATCATTCAAAATAGTCATGACAAAAAACCAACAAAAACCTGCAATAGCCTCACATCAGTAAACGCTTTGCCCCTGTCCAACATACCCAAAAAAAACCAGTTCACCATGTCAAAACCTGCATGAGTACTGAGAAAACTATTTTTCAAAACAATACAAAACGCTACCAATTGATTGAGCCCTTTAGCCAATATCACTATCCCACTGTCAACACCATCCACCATCATAAACAAACCAAAATCTCTACCAGAACATATTGCCCAGAAAAAACCATAAAACATAGCTCAAATCCTCATACCAGTAAAAACGACATCCCTACTGCAAAGGCCTAATCACAAAAAAACTTGACAAAATCTTCATCAAGTCTAAGCCACAGCATTTCGTAAATCCATCCCTAACCTCAGAATCCAGCATATCCAAATTCAAGGATCGTACAAAAATCAGAATAGAAGAAGAAGAAAGAGCAAAAACACAGTTCAGCAAGTTCCATAATGGCAACACAGTAGCATTCAAGCAAAGGGAAGGAAGTCAAATACCGTTCACCGTCGCGTGCGCCCGTTGCCTCCCAGCTGTCCGGCCTCCATCACCCCAAGCCCTCCTCCTTCTCCATCTAGGTAACGCCCTTTTCCTTTCTCATTCCTTAAAGCATCATTCAAAATCGGCATGGACAATAAAAACGGTAACTAGTCAGAATCAACCCAGAGGCCATAAAATCAACTAAGAAATCACGAAATCAACCGCAAATCTGTAAAACTTATACGCGTTTTGAATCAACAATAAACAGTAACGAGATGTTTTTTGATCCTTACCGTCTCCGCTCGGATTCTGCCGCGTCCACGATGGAGGGAAGATAGAGACTTGGTGTGGGTGGCCGGACATGGAAGCATCGACGTTGGAAGCGAAGGAGCAAGGGAACTGCGCAAGAGAGAGATGAAGATCGTGATGAGGCGCCGTTTTTGCCTTAAACCAAACCCTAAAACCTTTTATCAAACCAACACAACCCTAATCCCAATCTAATCCTTGGATCCCCTTTTAACCCACGACCCGCTCCACATTTGTCTCAACTAAGCCTATTCTTTTTTTTCTTACGCTAAAGCCCACTGCAATTGTTATTCCTACCCCATTTTTCTTTTATTTGGTCTATTGGTTAATTTTATTTCTTTTTTTTAGTTTAACTAATTTAGATTAATTAGTTTTAGGAATAACATTTAATTTTTAAATAGACAATGTTAATTTTATCTAAGTTTAGGTTATGTCAATAACTTTAGTCTCCCCTTTTCTTAATTAGATTTTTGATTTATAAGTTTTACTTAATTTTAAAAAATATTTAATACCCTTAAAAAACATGTGAAAGTAAAAAAAATGAGAAAACTAAAGACATTTTATTTTTTTATTTTATTCCCCTCGTTTTGATTAAATACCAATATAAAAAGACCTAAAAAAATAAAAGCATATAAAACTAAAAAAAACATTTCTATTAATTCTCGTTACCTTTTATTATTAAAAATGCGTAAAAAACGAAAACCAATTAAAAACTTTTTCTTTCGCACATTAAACAAAAATCATATAAAATGCATGTTCACATTTATTTGTTGTGTATCATTTTTTGTTTAAATATCTCGCATTTACTTGTTTATTCTGTTTGCGTCAATCCAAAGGGAATAGTCTAATTTTTTGTTGACTTCATGTCCTCAAAAATGATCGAGCAAATACTCTCATTCATTAAAACTTTAGGATAATTTTTCCAAATATCCGATTTCCCCAAAACTCACACCTTTTAAGTCAAAAACTTCAACGTTAGGTTGTCGTATTTTCAAAAACCCGTCCGTATCCTTTTTTCGGCCAAAACGATTTATTTTCAATCAAGCGATCAATTTTAAAACAGATATTTCAAAAGGTTCCTATAGAGTACTATAGATGCATTGGGTGCTAATACCTTCCCATTGCATAACCAACCCCCGAACTCTCGATCTCTTTTCAAAAACGCTTTGTATTTGTATTTTTATTTTGCATTGCATATTTAGGGTTTTATTTCGCTCTTTTCCCTTTTCCTTTGGAAACAATAAAGCGCGGTGGCGACTCTTGCTTTTGTGAGACGAATTAATCAATAATTCGATCTCCGATTTACCCCGCTACATTTTTTATCGCTACAGAATTGGCGACTCTGCTGGGGAAAGATTGACCTCTTGCTGGTCCATCCTTAAGTGGGTTAAGCCTAACTTGTCTTATCTGTTTTATTATTATTTGATATGTTTGATTATATGTTTAAATTGGGGTGTTTGGGTCTTTGAAGGACAAATCCTATACCCGGATTAAGTAACACTTAAGGAATAGGACGGGCGGTATAGTCATGTTAACTTTGAGGGAGTAATCCCGAAGAAGGAGGCATGAGATCCCCCACTCAATGGAAGGCCCTCTTGAACTTAATATTTGTTTACCGAGTAATCGGGAAGACATTATTATTTTCGACCTAGGAGCCCGAGAAGTTGAGGACCGTAGAACCCTAACCCATCTTGGCCTTTTAGGTGTAGCGCGGAGACTATTACGGAGTAATTCGGAAGTAGTTGTTACGCGATGCTACGCTCGGACGAGTTTCTCTTGAGAATATTGCTAATTATTGAGTAATCAAGACGTTGGTAATATCCGAAAGAGGGATGCAGACTCTGGGAACTCTCAGAACCTTGTCTTACAGGTGTGATTGAAACATTAGTACATACCGTTGGGTGGGCTTTACCCTCGACTCCATGCTGAACTTTGAACCTTTAAACCCCATGTTTGCAAATTTGTGTGTGACTGTCGCATTATCATTCATTCATGCATTCATCAACATCTTTGTAAAAACTCGTTTTTCAAGGAACTTTGGAATGATTTTTGCAAACGTCTTAGGATACTATGGAATTTGGAAGGAGAAATACTCGAAGCTTTAGCTTCAAGGAGCCCGAGATTGAAGAATTGAAGAGTTTGATTCCGAAGATAGAGAGTCCGACAGATTTTCAGAAGAAATATGGGTCCATCGTACCGCTCATGAAGCGCAAGATGAAGGAAGGCATCCTTAACACTCTGGTTCAGTTCTATGATCCCTTGTATCGATGTTTCACCTTCCCGGATTATCAGTTGATGCCTACCTTAGAGGAGTACTCCTATATCCTTGGTTTGCCGATCGTCGACCGTGTTCCTTTTTCGGGGTTAGAAGAGGAGCCTAAATCTCATGAGATAGCAGCCATCACCCATCTGAAGAGGTCAGAGATAGAAGAGAATATGACTACGAAAGGAGGAATCCGGGGTTTGCCGGCTCAGTTTCTGTTGAAGAAAGCTCGTCATTTTGCTGATACAAAGGATACCGTTGCCTTCGAGGACGTGTTTGCTTTACTCGCGTATGGTCTTTTCTTATTCCCTAACATTGATAAATTTGTGGATGTCAATGCCATCAGGGTTTTCCTGATTGGAAATCCGGTCCCTACGCTGCTAGGAGATGCATATTACTCCATCCACCTGCGAAACTCTCGTCAAGGAGGAATGATTATTTGTTGCGTGCCGTTGCTGTATCAGTGGTATGTCTCGCATTTACCTGGGTCCGATGCTTTCTGGGATCTCGAGAAAGAACCGCGTTGGGCGCCAAAGATTATGGCTCTCACTCATTTCGATATTGACTGGTACAATCGAGTTTACCATGACGTAGAGATCATTGACAGCTGTGGTGCTTTTCCCAATGTACCTCTTCTTGGTACGAAGGGTGGAATCAACTACAACCCTGTTCTAGCGCGCCGTCAGTTCGGGTACCCGATGAGAGATAAGCCGAACAGTATCCATGTGAGTGGTTTCTTTCTTCAGGAAGGACAAGATCATCAGACTGCTAAGAGGGAGATTGAAGGAGCTTGGCGCCATATCCACAAGAAAGGGAGAGATATGCTGGGACATAGAGGTGCCGTTTCTTTGGAACCTTACCTGCAGTGGGTCCGTGCTAGGGCTAATGCTCTCAAGATGCCGTATAAACTTGAGAAACCTTTATTTCCTGCCATCGCACCATCATCAGTTGCTATCCCGATCGCAGATGTAGGAGAATATCAAGGGAACCTGGCTAGGATGAAGTCCGAGAGGGATGCTTGGAAGGAAAAGTACCATATGTCCGAGTACGAGAATCGAGTCCTGACTCGACAGCTGAAAGAGAAGAAGGAGTTGTTGCTTATTCAAGACGGCCGATTCGTTGACCACGATGAGAAGCTTCGCCAGAAGGATGCCCTGTTGAAGAAATACGCGAGTGAAAGGAAGAGGAAAAGGGAATGTTCAGTAAACTTGGCTCTCGTTCCTAATCCGCAAGAAGAAATCATCGATCGACTGATAGCGGAAAAGAAAGATTTAGAAGACTTTTATGAAGAAAAGATCAAGAAGCTCCGACTGCAGCTGGTGTTTGGTCCGTCATCTGAGGATTCTGAGTGAGCTTTAGCTTTAGTTTATTTTATTGATGTCATTTTGTAAAACTATGTAAAAGGGCTTCATGCTCCGAAGTTGTAATTTATTGTTTTCTTAAGGGCTTCATGCTCCGAGGTTGTAATTTATTGTTTTCTTAAGGGCTTCATGCTCCGAAGTTGTAATTTATTGTTTTCTTAAGGGCTTCATGCTCCGAAGTTGTAACTTATGGTTTTATTTCGGGCTTCATGCTCCGAGTTGTAATTTACTGCTTCATGTTTTAAAATGTAATTTATCACTTTATTATGGTTTTCAGGTTGTAAGTTGTAATTTATTGCTTTCATTAGTGGATTTGTTATTCCAAGGTTGTAATTCACTATTCCGAATTGTAAGTTGTAATTTATCGTTTTCGATTGACGGATTGAGTTTTTGTCGTTCCAAATTCCTTTACCATTGATGAATGCAAAGTTACTAAAAGTTCCTTGAAAAACTTTTAAAATGAGTCATCATTTGCATCACTATCATGCATCATTTCACATCACATGTTTTCTAGAGTCTCATTCTTGTTCTTTTTCCACCGAAGGTCGCCAAGCTGTCTCACCAACACGACACTCGGGCCAGTCGTCAGAAAAGAATGGAAGATTTGGAACAGGAAAATCAAGAGCTCCGTGGGGAAGTTGCTACGCTTCGTGCCGAGATGGAAAAGTTAACAGCATTGGTGGAAAGTCTGGTGGCTGTTCAGAATCAGCCACCGACTACGACTGCCGAGATTCAGACTTCAACTCCAGTGGTTTCCGAGATTATTATCGCTCCTGCCTCCGCAACTCAAATCAACTCTCCGATCCAGCATCAGATGCCGAAAGGTTTTCCTTGGGGGATGCCTTACAACTTTATGCCGGAAGGGTGCCAGCCTACCGCCCAACCTATATTTCAGCCTGCATTGTCCCTTCCGCAACCAGAGACGACTGCACTGCCGCCAGTAATTCCATCTGTAACATCTTTTCCGCAACCGATCATGACGACCGTTGCTCCTGTGATCCACTCAGTGCCATACCTGAACGAACCGGTTTATCCTGCCGAACCTGCTGAAAGTATGGGCCTTTTTGATAGAATGGAGGAGTTCCAGGATCAGTTCCAGGAAATGCAGAAAGAGCTTAGAGCCTTGAAGGGGAAGGATCTGTTTGGGAAGAGCACACATGATCTTTGCCTGGTCCCGAATGTCAAGATTCCGGCGAAGTTTAAAACACCAGACTTTGAAAGATACAAGGGAGATTCGTGTCCTAGAAGCCATTTGACGATGTACGTGAGGAAGATGTCCACGTATTCTGATGATCATGATTTATTGATTCATTATTTTCAAGATAGTTTGACGGGTGCTGCCTTGAAGTGGTATATGGGATTGGACAGCATTCGAATCCGCAATTTTAACGATCTCAGTGAAGCCTTTGTCCATCAGTACAAGTATAATGTTGACATGGCGCCGGACCGGGATCAACTCCGGGCAATGTCGCAAAGAGACCGAGAATCTTTTAAGGAGTACGCCCAGAGGTGGCGTGAAATTGCTGCTCAGATCCATCCACCCCTGGAGGAGAAAGAGATGACTAAGATATTTTTGAAGACCTTGGGATCCTTTTACTATGAGAGGATGATAGCCAGCGCGCCCAGTGACTTTACCGAGATGGTGAGCATGGGTATGCGATTAGAGGAAGGAATTCGTGAAGGACGTTTGATTAAAGAGGGGAGTACGTCCAGCAGTGTGAAGAAGTTCGGAGGTGTTTTCCCGAAGAGGAAAGAACAAGATGTTAGTGCTTTGTTTCCAGGTAGGCCTAGGAGAGGCTACTCTCACGTCGCGGCAGTCACTCCGGCTGTCCGCCCGGCTTTGGTAGCCCCATCTCATCAGATTCCGCCACCTCAACAACGACCTTTTCAACAGCAGCCTCGACAACAGGCCTATCCGCTCAACCATCAGAACCGTTCGCCCAGAAAGCCGCAGTTTGACGCCATTCCCATGACGTATACTGAATTGTTTCCCGCTCTCATTAGAAAGAATCTCATCACAACAAAACCACCTCCTGTCGCACCGAACAGTGCTTCCCCGTGGTATAAGGCGGATCAATTCTGTGAATATCATCAAGGGTCACCGGGACACAACCTTGAGAATTGCTTTGCGTTGAAGGCGGATGTGCAGAGATTAATTAAGCATGGCATCTTGTCTTTTAAGGATGTGAATCCAAATGTCAGAGATAACCCTTTGCCCCGACATGGGGCAGCTTCTGTGAATATGGTGGAGGGTTGCCCGGGGAAGTTCCGAGTTTTCCAAGTCGAGCACATCAGAGAATCATTGATCAGGTTACACCAAAGTTTGAGAAGACTTGCCTTTGTTAGGCACCAACATGACTATGACGTTTGCCAGTTTTGTTCAAGAGAAGAGGATTGTCCTATTGTGAAGGAGGACATTCAGAAGTTGCTAGATCAGAGAATTATTACTATTACCTATGACCGAAATCCTGAAGATGAAGTGAATGTGATAACCCCACAGTTTAATTTGCCAGAATCAGTAGAGATTGCTTACAACAGCCAGACTGCGCCTGTTGATCCTTTGATTATTTACCCACCTGGCCCTGTGCCTTATAGCTCAGACCAAGCCGTGCCGTACAAGTATAACGCCACCATGATCGAGAATGGGGTGGAGGTCCCCATACCAACCAGACCGTCTTTCGTTAATATTGCCGATGTAAGTAGAGTGACAAGAAGTGGGCGTGTTTTTGCCGCGGTACCGACAAGAAGACCAGAAGTTCAAATAAGGAGGCCCATGCCGGCGGAGATCCCTGTAAGAAATGAACCAAGGGTTGAGGTAGGTCGATCCGGTGAACCTATCCCTCACCCTGAAGAAGATGAAATCTTAAAGCTTATCAAAAGAAGCGAGTATAAAATTGTGGACCAGCTTCTGCAAACACCTTCCAAGATTTCCTTGCTTGCCTTATTGAGAGATTCTGGGGCACACAGAGAAGCCTTGATGAAAGTGTTGGACCAGGCGTTCGTAGACCATGATGTGACAGTTGATCAGTTTGACGGGATTGTGGGGAATATAACCTCGTGTAACAACTTGGGTTTCAGTGATGAAGAACTCCCGGAGGAGGGGAGAAACCACAATATGGCTCTGCACATTTCAGTAAGTTGTGGGAACGATACCTTATCAAGCGTGTTAGTGGATACCGGCTCGTCATTGAATGTGATGCCCAAGACCACGTTGTCTCGACTTTCATATCCAGGTGCTCCTATGAGGCCTAGCGGGGTAATTGTTAAAGCCTTTGACGGTTCCAGGAAGACGGTTATCGGTGAAGTGGATCTTCCCATAGTGATTGGTCCCCATACTTTTCAAATCACTTTCCAAGTGATGGACATCCGTGCTGCTTATAGTTGTTTATTGGGCCGTCCCTGGATCCATGATGCCGGGGCGGTCACCTCCACGCTCCATCAGAGATTAAAGTTTGTGAGACATGGGAAGTTAGTGATGATTGGGGGAGAGCAGGCCATGGTGGTGAGTCATTTATCATCGTTTTCTTTTATTGATGCTGACGAGGACGTCGGGACCCAGTTTCAGGGCCTATCAGTTGCTAAGGATACTGTGAAGAAGCAGGGGGCATCCATCTCTTCTTTTGAGGATGCACGGCGAGTAGTGGAGAGTGGTTCGGCCGAAGGATGGGGCCAGGTGTTGACGTTACCCGAGAACAAGTCTGGGGAAGGTTTGGGTTTTCATCCGATAGCTGCAAGGGTCAAGAAAGAGGTGGTCGTTCGTCCAATTCAAGAGGTCTTTCGGAGTGCAGGGTTTGTACATCCTGAGGTTGATGCTGTCATAGATGATGATTCCGAGGAAGATTTGCCCGTGTTTGTGACGCCTGGATTGGCTTGCCAAAACTGGATAGCTGTTGATATTCCTGTGGTTATGCACGTTTCCGAGTAATGTTTTGTTCATTTTTCTTTAAAAAAATCGCTCTGCCCAAGGCGAAACGTATTTTGTGTCGGGCTATGAAAAATAACTCCTTTTGCTCTGCCCAAGGCAAAAGAGAAATGTCTGGGCTTGTTGTTTCAAGTATTTCCTCTTTAATGAATAAAATGTTATTTTGTCCACTGCTGTTTTATTTTTCATTTTTTGGGAAATAATAATGAAAATTGATTAAGAGCATTTTGTTTTATTTGCACAAATCGATTTCTAAAATAAAGCATAATCATGTGTGCAGATTACTTCATGACTTAACCATCGAAAACAATGATCCTATGCCCTCTCCCAATTTTGAATTCCCTGTGTTCAGAGCCGAAGGAGAGGATGATGAAGAGGTTCCTGTTGAGATTTCCCGTTTGATTGAGCAGGATGAGAAGGTCATCCAACCATTTGAAGAACCTGTAGAGTTGGTCAACTTGGGTGATGAAGAGGATAGAAAGGAAGTCAAAGTCGGAGCTTTGCTTATCCCGGAAGTTAAGGAGAAGATGTTGGAGCTTCTCAGGGAGTATGTTGATGTGTTTGCGTGGTCTTACCAAGATATGCCAGGGTTGGACAACGACATTGTGGAGCATCGTTTACCATTGAAACCTGAATGTCCACCGGTCAAGCAGAAGTTGAGAAGGACTCGTCCTGACATGGCCGATAAGATTAAAGAAGAAGTTCAGAAGCAGATCAACGCAGGTTTTCTTGTGACGTCGGTCTATCCTCAGTGGTTAGCCAACATCGTGCCCGTTGCTAAGAAGGATGGTAAGGTTCGGATGTGTGTAGACTACAGAGACCTGAACAGAGCTAGTCCGAAAGATGATTTCCCATTACCTCATATTGATGTATTGGTCGACAGTACTGCCAAGTTCAAAGTCTTTTCTTTCATGGATGGTTTCTCTGGTTACAATCAAATCAAGATGGCGCCGGAAGATATGGAAAAGACCGCTTTCATTACACCGTGGGGAACTTTCTGTTATCGAGTTATGCCGTTTGGTTTGAGGAACGCTGGTGCAACGTACCAAAGGGCCATGACTGCTTTGTTCCACGACATGATGCATAAGGAGATCGAGGTGTATGTGGATGATATGATTGCCAAATCACAGACTGAAGAAGATCACTTGGAGCATTTGTTAAAGCTATTCCAGCGGTTGAGAAAGTACAAACTCCGTCTGAATCCCAATAAGTGCACTTTTGGCGTTCGTTCGGGAAGACTTTTAGGTTTCATTGTCAGTCAGAAAGGTATTGAAGTGGATCCCGATAAAGTCAAAGCTATTCGGGAAATGCCCGCGCCCAAGACGGAAAAACAAGTAAGAGGATTCCTTGGGAGATTGAATTACATTTCCAGGTTCATATCTCACATGACTGCTACTTGTGGGCCAATTTTCAAGCTTCTCCGCAAGAACCAAGGATGCGTGTGGACGGAGGATTGTCAGAAAGCTTTCGATAGTATCAAGGAATATTTGCTCGAACCTCCCATTCTGATTCCTCCGGTGGAAGGAAGGCCCTTGATTATGTACTTGACCATATTAGAGGACTCCATGGGATGTGTGCTTGGTCAACAAGACGAAACTGGAAGAAAGGAGCACGCTGTATATTATCTGAGTAAGAAATTCACAGACTGTGAGTCTCGATACTCATTGCTTGAGAAAACCTGTTGTGCTTTAGCCTGGGCCGCTCGCCGTCTGCGCCAGTATATGATTAATCACACTACTTGGTTGATTTCCAAAATGGACCCAATCAAGTATATCTTTGAGAAGCCCGCCTTATCTGGAAGGATAGCCCGTTGGCAGATGTTGTTATCTGAATATGACATTGAGTATCACACTCAGAAAGCGATCAAAGGGAGTATTTTGGCCGATCATTTGGCTCACCAACCAATTGAAGACTATCAGTCCATCAAGTTTGACTTCCCCGATGAAGATGTTATGTACTTGAAAGCCAAAGACTGTGAAGAGCCGTTACCCGAAGAAAGACCTGATCCTGAATCCCGTTGGGGTTTAATATTTGACGGAGCTGTGAACTCTTATGGAAATGGAATTGGGGCAATCATCGTTACTCCCCGAGGTACTCATATCCCGTTCACGGCAAGACTGAAGTTTGATTGTACGAACAACATGGCGGAGTATGAAGCGTGTATTATGGGTCTCGAAGAAGCAGTGGACTTGAGGATTAAGATTCTGGATATTTATGGAGATTCGGCGCTGGTGATTAATCAAATCAAAGGAGAATGGGAAACTCGTCATCCTGGTTTGATCCCGTACAGAGACTATGCTAGAAGGTTGTTAACTTTCTTCAACAAGGTGGAATTGCATCATATCCCTAGGGATGAGAATCAAATGGCGGATGCTTTGGCTACTTTGTCCTCAATGTTTCAAGTGAATGATTGGAACGACGTGCCTACAATCCGGGTTATGCGCCTCGACCGACCTGCTCATGTGTTCGCAGTAGAAGAGGTCACCGATGACAAACCTTGGTTCTATGACATCAAACGTGTCCTTCAAACTCAAGAGTACCCGCCTGGGGCATCCAACAAAGACAGGAAGACGTTGAGAAGATTAGCCAGCAGTTTCTTCCTCAATGAAGAAGTGTTGTATAAGAGGAATTACGACATGGTCTTGCTCAGATGTGTAGACAGACGTGAAGCAGACATGCTGATGCAAGAGGTGCACGAAGGGTCCTTTGGCACTCATGCCAATGGACACGCAATGGCTAGAAAGATGTTGAGAGCTGGTTACTACTGGATGACCATGGAATCTGATTGCTGCAAGTATGTGAAGAAGTGTCATAAATGCCAGATTTACGCGGACAGGATGCACGTACCGCCGACCCTCCTCAATGTTATATCTTCACCTTGGCCTTTCTCCATGTGGGGCATTGATATGATTGGGATGATTGAACCCAAAGCTTCAAATGGTCACCGTTTCATCTTGGTGGCGATCGATTATTTTACTAAGTGGGTGGAAGCCGCCTCTTATGCTAATGTAACCAGACAGGTGGTAGTCAGATTTATCAAGAATCAGATTATTTGTCGGTATGGTATCCCGAGTAAGATCATCACTGATAATGGGTCGAATTTGAATAACAAGATGATGAAGGAGCTTTGTGAAGAGTTCAAAATCGAGCATCATAATTCCTCCCCTTACAGGCCAAAGATGAATGGGGCTGTCGAAGCTGCTAACAAGAATATCAAGAAGATCGTCCAGAAGATGGTGGTCACTTATAAGGACTGGCATGAAATGCTTCCGTTTGCTTTACACGGTTATCGTACTTCAGTTCGAACTTCAACGGGCGTGACGCCTTTCTCCCTAGTTTATGGTATGGAAGCGGTACTCCCCGTGGAGGTTGAGATTCCATCTCTGAGAGTGTTGATGGAAGCCAAGCTTTCCGAGGCCGAATGGTGTCAAAGTAGGTACGATCAGTTGAATTTAATCGAAGAAAAGAGATTAACGGCTTTGTGTCACGGTCAGTTGTATCAGCAAAGAATGAAGAAGGCTTTTGATAAGAAGGTTCGGCCGCGCGAGTTCAGAGAAGGTGACCTCGTGCTGAAGAAGATATTATCTTTCCAACCCGATTCTAGGGGGAAATGGGCTCCTAACTATGAGGGGCCGTATGTTGTTAAGAAAGTTTTCTCCGGAGGTGCCATGATTCTCGCCAATATGGATGGCGAAGATCTCCCGCGTCCCCTGAACGCCGATGCAGTCAAGAAGTATTTTGCTTAGGCAAATTCCTGGTCAAACCAGTCTTGGTACTTGAACATTTTCTGGAATTCAAAGTTGTTAGGGAGAATAGTGATCATTGTTTTGTATGACCTCTTATTTCACATACTATTTCCCCAAACTTTTGTAAACCGTTGGAGTCGCATTGTTAGCGAACTACCATCGTATTAATGAAATTTGAGCATTTACCTTTTGTGGGCAAAATTTTTAATTTTATGGAGATACTTGAAACAAATTTACTTAAAATATTCTTATTTCTAAAATGTGTCGTGAATAACGAAGGGAATATTAACAGTCGTTCCGAAATTGGTCAAGCCATGAAATGCAAAACAGTATAGTAATTTATGCTTGCATGATGAATTTGTTTTCTTTCAAAATCGTCATTAAGGGTTGGCTGTGTACACGCTTGGTTATGGTGGTGCTAACTTGGTGATTCCCCAGTTGTTCCAGTTAAGTGTGGTTTTAGCTACCTTTATTTGGGAGATGTTGAAGTGCGGTACACTTCGTTTTATGCCAATGGTTTATTGGTGCTAGAAGTTTGGATTTGATTGTTCGTCTCTTCAGAAGACTTGGGCCTTGTAGCGTGACATCTTCCGACGTTGCTTCGTATTCCGTCTATCTTCCATCTTTTCAAGAGTGGCCGAGCGTTTACGTTGCTGTGACACCTTATTATCTCCAAGATATCCCATCTGTCTGTTTTGTCAGCATATACATGACATTCATTTATTCATCCACACTTGCATCATGCACACACAGTTGTATTTGTTAATGTCATTAAATTCGTACACCTTAGTCGTGTCTTTTTTTTCAAATAACATATTTGATCCTTCCAAATAGGGTGTCAGCTTAAGCATAAAATGTGCCTCCTTTCTAATTCCCCAACTGAGCTAATCCTCGTGGGTAATTTTTTGATTTAGCTTACCTTGTCCATTTCTGGATAGGATAATTTCCCCAATCGATTTACTTTCTCATTGGGAGGAGTCTTGTTTGATTGTTTTCTCTCTGGTTATTCCTGGATGAAGTGGCTGCCTCTTGCATAGGCTATACTCTTTGATTTTCCCCAGTGAAATTGCGACCTAGACGGTTGGTGCATTTATTTTGCACGTTAAAATGGATGATCTCCTCGGGAAGGATTGATTCAGGGTTCTCTTTGATGAAGATTTTATTCTCTGCCAATATTATCGCAGTTCTCCTCTGAAGTATGTTGGAAAACGACAAGCGGTAACTCCTAACAAGCAACTTGTACGTTACTATCTTCGACAAGCGCCGAGCAGTAGTTCTTCATGAGCTACTAGTGCGTTATTTTAGCTTTCGAAAAGCGCCAAGCAGCAGTTCTTCACGAGCTACTAGTGCGTCAGTTATGACTTTGTGAAAGCGCCGAGCAGCAGTTCTTCATGAGCTACTAGTGCGTTATTTTAGCTTTCGAAAAGCGCCAAGCAGCAGTTCTTCACGAGCTACTAGTGCGTCAGTTATGACTTTGTGAAAGCGCCGAGCAGCAGTTCTTCATGAGCTACTGGTGCGTCATCGTCATTTTACCCTTTTTGGGAAGCGCCGAGCAGCAGTTCTTCATGAACTACTAGTGCGTCATTTACTCTTTTTGAAAGCTTCAGGCAGCAAACTCTTCATGAGTTATCAGTACGTGTTACCAGTACGGTATTTTCTTCGGAAAACAGCAAGCGGCAGCTTCTTTATTTGAGCAACTTGTTCGTCATCGGTATTTTCTTTGGACGACAGCAAGCGGCAGCTTCTTTATTTGAGCAACTTGTTCGTTATCGGTATTTTCTTTGGACGACAGCAAGCGGCAGCTTCTTTATTTGAGCAACTTGTTCGTCATCGGTATTTTCTTTGGACGACAGCAAGCGGCAGCTTCTTTATTTGAGCAACTTGTTCGTTATCGGTATTTTCTTTGGACGACAGCAAGCGGCAGCTTCTTTATTTGAGCAACTTGTTCGTCATCGGTATTTTCTTTGGACGACAGCAAGCGGCAGCCTCTTTATTCGAGCGACTTGTTCGTTATCGGTATTTTCTTTGGACGCCAACAGCTGGCAATTTTCTTTATTTGAACAACCTTCGTATCTACAGCATCAATGAGTATACCTCTGAAATCCCGCAGAGAAGTCTGGTACGAATCGACACCTCCAGAAGTCGGTAACCAGTTATCAGCAATTCGATGCTCCCTGTCTACCGTCGACCTTGAGTTGCGAATTCATTATTTGGATCAATAATCTGTCATGGCCTATGCAAGGTGCTCTCTTTGTTAGGGTTAGAGGTCGTATTCCCTCAGTTTTAGTCGCTGTCAGGAGTTTGTCGTCTGAAGTCGATAGCTCGTTCTCCCAGTAGCGTATTACTCATGTATTTGTGTTTTGTTGACGTTCGATTCCCTCAACATTGTCTCGTTTCACGGTATCTCTCTCTGTGAGTTAGATCGTTGCATTCTTACCACCGTGTGATGACGGCATCTTAGGACAAAATTTGCGTCATTATGTATTTAAGTACCTTCAATCTCGTTGACACGAAGATTTTAATCTTCATATCTCCGGATAGAAGAAACTTAAATAGGGGCAACTGTTGTACCCCAAATTTTGACCTAAGACGTCATCTCCTATCCGCATCTTTACATTACATTTGTTTTGATCCATTGATTTTAAATTTCATGACTTTTTCGGGCCAAGAGCTATTTATGCTGAACATTGAATCATTTAATCGATTCGTGCGAAAATGATGTTTATTAATTATCTATTATCTAAAACTTGAATAATTGAAATTTATTTTTTGATTATTATTTAGTTTAAAGATATAGGGATAATGAAATGAACATCAGAGAAGAGGCGCATTAATTGTGCGGACGTTTTATTTATTTACTCATTATTTTTAAATTTAAGTAACTAGAATTTATTCTTAGTTATTCTATAATTTAAAGGTTATGAATAATATAAATAAGCATTTGAGGAAATTCATTGGTCAATAACGACTGTTTAATCGTTCGTCGGTCTAGATTAAATAATTGAAATCCTATTTTAATTATTATAATTTAGTTGAGAATGATGGATTAAATAAGCGAAGGTATTAGTTGGTCAATGATAATTTTTATTTATCTGTTATTATTTTGAATGAAGGTGATTGGAGATTCGTTTTCAATTATTATTTGTTTGGATAAAATAATAAACGATAAATAAATAGAGAAGAAGAATTAATAGACAAATAGTTTCTTTTATTCATTTTTTTGTACAAGCTATTTTGTAAATTATTGTATATTGCAATAAATTACAATAATGAATTGTCGAAATTAAAATAAAATAAACTAGTCTATCTTAATTCTAAAGCTTCCAATCCAATGCGTGTCCGCTCATTTAATTTTACCTGCACAATTAAAAGAAAACAATTAGAATCCAAATAAATAATTAAATGCAGAAAATAAATTTTAATATTCATCATTAAATGTAATGGCCGGAATCAGTTATTTTATTTTTTTGCAAATCACGGGATTACTCCCGGTTCACAAAAAAAAAGAAAAGGATTTCAAATATATGCATGAATTGTTTTCCAAAAAAAACTGCATACTTAAGCTAATCACATTAGTTTTAATCCCAAATACAATTTCAAAGCATACAGCATACAGCATACAGCATACAACATAAGCAAATATGTAGTAACCACATGCAAGCATGCCTTTTAACGTGGCCTACATCAAGAAGCAGACAATATGTGATGTAAAAAAAACAATATGCAGTTTTGACTATTCTTGCAAGCAAAAAATTTCCTTTTTCTTTCATCATTTTCCAGCCACTGCATTTTCAGAAATAGACAGCTTATCACACTTTTGTCAAAGCCATTCTGAGAGAGAAAAAGAGAGGGAGAAGTGTGGGATTTGCAGGCTTAGTTTAGGCAGAAAGAGATATACAAAACAAACTAAGAAATATAGCCAGTAGGAATAATAGCATAGAAGAAGAATAAAGGCAAACTGAGTGGACAGTAGTGCAGAATACTCAGGGAGATCCCAAGAGATTTGTTCCTGGCCTGTAGCGCAAGAGAAGAGAGGAGGGCTGTTATATTAGCACAAGAGAAAACAAAGGGACATACACAAAACAGCATAAGAGAAAACCAGAGATACAAGAGAAAACACATAACCAAGAAACCATTTTCCATAACCTCAAGCCATTTTCAAAAACATATAGAGCAATCATTCAAAATAGTCATGACAAAAAACCAACAAAAACCTGCAATAGCCTCACATCAGTAAACGCTTTGCCCCTGTCCAACATACCCAAAAAAAACCAGTTCACCATGTCAAAACCTGCATGAGTACTGAGAAAACTATTTTTCAAAACAATACAAAACGCTACCAATTGATTGAGCCCTTTAGCCAATATCACTATCCCACTGTCAACACCATCCACCATCATAAACAAACCAAAATCTCTACCAGAACATATTGCCCAGAAAAAACCATAAAACATAGCTCAAATCCTCATACCAGTAAAAACGACATCCCTACTGCAAAGGCCTAATCACAAAAAAACTTGACAAAATCTTCATCAAGTCTAAGCCACAGCATTTCGTAAATCCATCCCTAACCTCAGAATCCAGCATATCCAAATTCAAGGATCGTACAAAAATCAGAATAGAAGAAGAAGAAAGAGCAAAAACACAGTTCAGCAAGTTCCATAATGGCAACACAGTAGCATTCAAGCAAAGGGAAGGAAGTCAAATACCGTTCACCGTCGCGTGCGCCCGTTGCCTCCCAGCTGTCCGGCCTCCATCACCCCAAGCCCTCCTCCTTCTCCATCTAGGTAACGCCCTTTTCCTTTCTCATTCCTTAAAGCATCATTCAAAATCGGCATGGACAATAAAAACGGTAACTAGTCAGAATCAACCCAGAGGCCATAAAATCAACTAAGAAATCACGAAATCAACCGCAAATCTGTAAAACTTATACGCGTTTTGAATCAACAATAAACAGTAACGAGATGTTTTTTGATCCTTACCGTCTCCGCTCGGATTCTGCCGCGTCCACGATGGAGGGAAGATAGAGACTTGGTGTGGGTGGCCGGACATGGAAGCATCGACGTTGGAAGCGAAGGAGCAAGGGAACTGCGCAAGAGAGAGATGAAGATCGTGATGAGGCGCCGTTTTTGCCTTAAACCAAACCCTAAAACCTTTTATCAAACCAACACAACCCTAATCCCAATCTAATCCTTGGATCCCCTTTTAACCCACGACCCGCTCCACATTTGTCTCAACTAAGCCTATTCTTTTTTTTCTTACGCTAAAGCCCACTGCAATTGTTATTCCTACCCCATTTTTCTTTTATTTGGTCTATTGGTTAATTTTATTTCTTTTTTTTAGTTTAACTAATTTAGATTAATTAGTTTTAGGAATAACATTTAATTTTTAAATAGACAATGTTAATTTTATCTAAGTTTAGGTTATGTCAATAACTTTAGTCTCCCCTTTTCTTAATTAGATTTTTGATTTATAAGTTTTACTTAATTTTAAAAAATATTTAATACCCTTAAAAAACATGTGAAAGTAAAAAAAATGAGAAAACTAAAGACATTTTATTTTTTTATTTTATTCCCCTCGTTTTGATTAAATACCAATATAAAAAGACCTAAAAAAATAAAAGCATATAAAACTAAAAAAAACATTTCTATTAATTCTCGTTACCTTTTATTATTAAAAATGCGTAAAAAACGAAAACCAATTAAAAACTTTTTCTTTCGCACATTAAACAAAAATCATATAAAATGCATGTTCACATTTATTTGTTGTGTATCATTTTTTGTTTAAATATCTCGCATTTACTTGTTTATTCTGTTTGCGTCAATCCAAAGGGAATAGTCTAATTTTTTGTTGACTTCATGTCCTCAAAAATGATCGAGCAAATACTCTCATTCATTAAAACTTTAGGATAATTTTTCCAAATATCCGATTTCCCCAAAACTCACACCTTTTAAGTCAAAAACTTCAACGTTAGGTTGTCGTATTTTCAAAAACCCGTCCGTATCCTTTTTTCGGCCAAAACGATTTATTTTCAATCAAGCGATCAATTTTAAAACAGATATTTCAAAAGGTTCCTATAGAGTACTATAGATGCATTGGGTGCTAATACCTTCCCATTGCATAACCAACCCCCGAACTCTCGATCTCTTTTCAAAAACGCTTTGTATTTGTATTTTTATTTTGCATTGCATATTTAGGGTTTTATTTCGCTCTTTTCCCTTTTCCTTTGGAAACAATAAAGCGCGGTGGCGACTCTTGCTTTTGTGAGACGAATTAATCAATAATTCGATCTCCGATTTACCCCGCTACATTTTTTATCGCTACAGGCTGCATCTTTGACTGAAGAACTTTGTGTCTTTTTTTTTAACATCCTTCTATAAGAATCGAGCTCACCATGTCAAGTGGGTCCTAGATTCTGACTCAAGGGAAAATACTTTAATTTTTCACGGCATCTGGTAAGAGGAAAATAAATCCTCTAGCCCTTTGCTAGCAGTCCAACTTATGATAACCCTGCATCAAATGTCCCTAAGATCCTTCAAATGGTTAGTGAAAATTCTATGTCATGATGTTATGATGTTGTGATGTAATGTTTAAGCAAGTAGAAAACACAAACAAATCACGCAAGAGCCTTAGGTTTAAAGGATTGGATGAGGTCCATAAGTAAGTACCCTTCTCTATTGAAGTCAACTTGGCTCAACCTATCCTAAAAATAGTAACCGGGTTCTAGGAATATCATACCACTGATCTTTCTCGAAGCTTTTATTTTAGTACAACAACTTATTTTCCACCAAAACATCCAGCAGGTCGAATCTTAATAAGTGTAGAATCAAGTATCAACCAACTCTAGACTGCACCAAAGCCGACTATCTCTCTACCTTCTAATGGGCAAGATGGATCAATTAAGATTCTAAAAGTAAGTTAGTGCTTAAGACACAATGCCGAAGCCCAATGTTATCCTCGACTAACTCAAGGAACATCGGTACAAACTAAAGTGTCACACTAATGTTGCCATCAGTCCAACCATATCGGTCTATGCTATGCAGTTTTCATGATCTATTTCTACTTAACTAAGGCATACCTAGATCCGGGTGTAGGATCTTTGCAAGAAAAATAAATCCAAGCAACCCATAAAATAAAGAAAACAATGAAAACAATTTAAAGCGAGTAAAAGTGATCTAAGACTTTAAGGTAACTCCTCTTTTTTAGGTATGTACTTCCGCAACAGAGTCGTCAGTTCTATAATACGGTGGGAGGACATACTTGGTTTTTGCATTTTACCACAAATGCCGCGGATAGCAAGAGTCGCCACTGACTTTTCTTTTATCCAATAAGGAAAGGGTGAAAAGAACAGGAAAGTCCTTGATATATTTTGAGTTCGTGGGGTAGGATATAAAAATAGAAGGTGTTAGAACCCTTTTCATTTGTAGTTATCTACGGGCTCTTAATCGCTTAGCTTACTTTTGAAAATTTTCTTTTTTATGTGTGATTTGAAAATATTTTGAAATTTGCCAATGTAAGGCGAACTTTGTAATGGTTCTTGTATCAGTCCTCAAGAATGTGTACAAAGTGTTTAAAACTATTTATTCTTGAGAGTGTGATGTGAGAAATGTTTTGTTTAGGAAAGTTGTGAGCAAGCAATTAGTAGTTTCTTACCCACTAAAGTCTTTCTTATTCTTTTCCTTCTTCTTTAGAGATAGTGTTATCCATACCATTAGTTGGTAGGTAGCCCTATCCATTGGATGTGAAAGGACAAACAAAGGGTCATTGTACGATCATCGAAGGCAACTTGTAAGGATGCTTTAGAAATTTCGTAAGGGACTAGATTATTTTTCAAAATGCAACATCGAAGGGTCATCGAGGGACTCATGATATTTTATTCGAGGGTCTTTGCTATGGCATCCCTACTTTCGAGGGACATGATCGTTATTTTGAAAAGGAAAAAAAGAGAGGTTACCCTAAAGGTGTAAGTGTACAAGTGTGTTCAATTCAGTTATTTATCTTGAGATTAGGGTTTTCTATCGTTCATTTTTATCTTGCCATACAAACCCTAATTACTAACAATTGCATAAAATATAGTAGAAGAATGTAAATGAGGAAATGTAAACCTAGGCTATTATAGAGCTTTGGGGAAGTTACATAATAGTGAAGTGTGAAAAATAAAACCTACAACTATTACATACTAGGAGCAGTTACATAATAGAAAAATACGGAAAAAATAAAGCTACGCTATTACAGTTGAATACGCTCTATACACTTTATCTAGGAAAATAAACATAAGATGAAAATAGAAAAGAAAATGTTTTTGGTAATTTATTTATGGAAAAAATTATTTATGATAATTAATTAATAAAATCTAAAAATATAATTAATTTTAATTAATAAAAAAAATGTTAGTTAAAAACCTAAAATCTAATTAATTAGGTTTTTTACAAGAAAAAAAGGATTATTTCTAGGTTAGTTAAAAAATAAATTTGGTTAAAAAATAATTAGGGTTAAAAGAGTAGGATTAGGGAAGAAATGACAAACAAGGTTAGAAATAAAGAAAATATGAAAAATGCTAGGGGTGGGTGTTGAACCCACGCCCTTTTCCCTCTGCCCTGCATGGTTTACCACTGCGCGAAGTGGATATAAGGATAAAGCACATCGGTTATCCTTCACCCATCAGAAGGTCAAAAGACGCCAATACCATAATTGCCATTCCTCATCAACCTAATAAAAAGGTAGCCACCTCTTCAACAAGTCAAAAGACTTGGGGTCACACGACAAGTTCAAAAGAGAAAGAATGATTGAAAAAAAGAAAAGAAAGAAAGCCCCCTAAGTCAAAAAGGAAAAAAACTTGAAGGAAAACGACTTAAGAAAAAGTTAGGGCATCCCGCTGAACTTTAAAATCACAATTCAAAAGAATTTTTCCAGGAAAAAATTAGGGTTAATGGGAAAAAATGAAAAAAGCGCGAAAAGCAAAAAGGATTACAAAGAAAAATCCTCAAAAGAACAAAGTCGTGTGATCAAACACCAAGAAACAAAAAGGCGAGTGATTGTCGTGTCCAAAAGAAATATTAGTGGTTCCTCAACCGTCTAAAACTTCTTTTGAGAGATGAAGGATCGTATGGATTTAAATGAACATAGGACTGGAGAATATCATGGAGAATGAGTGGGTACAAATAATTTTGAGCCTTAAGTCCTTTTTTAAAAATGTGAACCAGGCTACGTCACAATCCTTAAATGTCCTAATTGAACCATGGGTTAATTCGAAAGCAACACTATAACGAGAGTACGGTAATCTAACTCATATGAGGCTTGCTGAAATTATTGAGTTTGTATCACTCCATATTTTTACTCTCTTTCGTACAAAAGAAAATTCGATGTTTCGACATCTTTTGAATAAAAGTTTTAAGCTTCAAGACAAACATGATCGTTGCATTAGAATTATCATTCTTAGAATAAACATTCTTTGCATATGAACAAGTGCTTAAACATCAAGTGAGATTGCATAATGAGCATCAGATAAAAAGTTTGATTATCCCGAGGGACAAATTGCTTCAGGGATGTGTTGAAGCGCAACTCATTTTTGAGAATGATCTTAATTTGGGGAAGACCTTTTACTGACTTTGTTGAGTAAAAGAAGATCGGTAAAAGAAGACCTTTTGATGAATACAAAAGTACGATCGCCTATCTCTGTCGAGCAATGGTGTATTACTTTAAGTGGACCCTGAGGGACCGATTTCTTCAAATATTTGTATGAGTACAAAGCAATTTAAATTTAGAAGTACGGTTATAAAGTAACCTACTTTTGAGTCAAGAGTACGGTGGTGTACTAGCTTAATTTAAGACGCAAGTCAATTACCCTGAAGAGGTGTTATCTTCAAGCCCCACGAGCTTATCATTCCTCCGGAAGCATGAAGCGCGAAAATAGTTTTCAAGACTTTGTTGAGCAGGGGTAAGAAATTCAATGGTAGTATTATATTAAGAAGAAGTAAGAGCATCAAAATTTGATTACCCTAAGGGGAAGAAGCGTGTGAGTAGTCCATCGAGTAGAAATTCCGCCAATCTACGGAAATCAAGTCGAGATTCGATCTCTCAAAGTATCATTAATCTGGGCAGTTATGTTAAGATTCAAAGAATCTCTCAAAGCACCGAGTAATTAGGGTCCGTTACCCAAATGTCATTAAGGAAGCTTCTAACATTGGTTAGTCAGGGGCAGTGTTTTGAAGTCCATAACATTGGGGCAATTTATCCATAATGGCATAGATCCCAGGAAGTCCTCTTGAGATAAATCTTTTCAAAGGTCAACCAATATGAAGCAGTTATGTTGAGATTCGACAAATATCTACATGAGTCAGATAATTATTCAAAGCTTATGTGACCTGTTTAGTAGACAAAGTTGTCATGCTACACATGGGGAATTTTGTGATTATTATTTTGCAGGAACTATTGTTCGTTCGCTGGAAGAAGCAACCATTGGGATAACACAAGGTTTTTGGGTTGGTTACCCATGTGAAGTTCTTGATATGACGATGTTGTTTCCTAAAAGGAATATTTTTCCTCAGTGTGGTATGTATTCTCGCTCAACAAAAGCTCATCTATTAAGAGTGTTTAAAGCAAAATACTATCCCCAGTGAGGCATGTATCAAGTCGGTTTCTCCTTTATAGAACCCGCACTAAAGTTTTATGTTTTAGATCTCTTGTTCATGACCTCCCATTTCCCCAGTAAGTTTATTGATGAGATCTCTTGCTCAAAATTTCTCATCTCCCTAGTGCAGTCTCCTTATTCCAATTTCTCTTGCTCCCAAGTGAAGTGAATGTCGATGGGTGTGGTGCAACATTTTATCTCCCCAAAGTGAACCACATTTTTTGAGAAGTTCTTGAAAGAATTCTCATATCCCCAGGAAGTTTCCTTGATTTCATCTCTGTGAAGTGGTTGGTGTATCCCCGGTGAATTGTGCATAAATTTCTTATTCCCCATGAAGTCCACACATGTCCGAATTTCAGGAATTTGCTTTTCTCCAGTGATGTCGGTGGATACCTTACGAGGTTTGATTCTCTAGCACAATCTACATTGATGAGTCTTCTTCAGAGAATTCACTTATTCCTCAATTATCAGATATTTTTCATTAAGATCTCGACAGAAGTCAAATTTCGAGAGTACTCTTTGGTCAAAAAGTCTTCTCTCCCAAACAAAGTTTTGTTCCCCAGTAATGTTTTCTTCTCCTCAGTGAATGGTTTGGTGAAGCCTGACAAATATTTGTAATTTCCCTGTAAATGTTCGCAAGGATGAGTTTATTTGTGAATGGTTATTCACGGAGAAGAAGTTTTCTTTAGCAGGAAATTCTCCTCATTTCTCCAGTAAAGTCATGTTGGAAGTTCTTTCTCCTCAGTAGGGTATTCTTTGTGAAATTTCTTCTCCTTCCCTAGTGGAGTTTTGTTTTCGAATTGACAGAAGCGCATGGATGCACCTTTGTTCTGAAAGTTTTCCTGCTCCCCAACGAAGAGTTTGAAGGGTTTATTTTTTTAAACCCAGTGATTATTGGTACTCCAAGAATGTTTAATCCCCAGTGGTTCTCTCCTTCAGAGTATGCGGTGTTTATTTTTCCCCAGTGGAAGTTGGAAATTTATTTTTGCAAGTCTTATGGCTTGTGGTTACCGATTATTCAATTTGTTGCTATCCAGTGAAACATTTAAACATGCATCATTAGCATTGCATCACCCAAATGTGTAGTGTTTTCATTCATTTTGGAACACTGCTCCATAAAAAAATCAAAACATGCATCGAATTATAAGCCAATCGCATCACCTTGTTCCCTAGTGACTTTTCCTGATATACCAGATGCTTTCTTAAACCCAGAAAATATCCCATGATATCCCCGACAAATCTCCACAGTGTTTACCATTTTTGTGATTGTCATATCTTCTCGGTTTTTTTTCTGAATTTTCTTAGAAGTTATAGTGCGAGAAAGAGTCGATGTACAACCTTTCTTTTCAATTGTTTGAAAATCCTTACTTGGTGTTTAGCAGTTCATATAATTGCCACTATTGAAGAACTACACCTCGCCTTTGGCCTTAGGGATAATGTAGTCCTTTTTCTTGCAAATACCAAACCCTCCCATTACTTTGTGTAAGTTAGTCCCCTTCTTGACTCTCGCATAAGGGATATTCCTACCCTCGTGTAGGTCCTCCTGGTTTCTGTCCAATAGTTATTGACGTACCACTCGAGTCTAGCTTTTCTCTGACATTTTGTTCCTAGGTCTAGACGTCTCTAGTCCTTATGTAGCGAGTGTTTACGTTTGTTTATTATCTTTCCTATCTAGTATCATTCATATTTCTCACCCGTGGAGTGTTCACTCTTTGCCTTGTTACGATGCAGTTATTCCCTAGCGTGATGTTTTTGATTTGGTGGTCATCAGTCCTCTTTAAGGTCAAGTTCACTTACATGTTACCTTGTTCAGAATGCAATGTTTTGATATTCTGTAGAGTCTAGTGGATACTAGTCCTCTTCGAGTGGACACTCGTTGCCTTGTTGTTGTCCGGCTCTTCCTTAGTGCAACATATCTAGGTCTGATAGTCATCAGTTCCTATCAAGGTCAAGTCTGATACTTGTCACATGATTTTGAATGCAACATTCTAACATTCATTAGAGTCTAGTGGTTACTAGGTGCTCCGGAGTCAAGTGGTTACTTGTCTTTATGTCTCTTTAGTTACTTTGCCATTTTCAGTGGTCACTAGTTCGCCCCGATTTGATACTATCAGGTGTTCGCCTTATTTTTGGATACAATGTTTATTAGTATCCTGTTGAGTACTCTTATGTCTAGTGGTAACTAGTCCTTGTTAAGATGATTGGTTACTCTTTGCTTAGTTTGTGAACCAGTTCTTGCCTGGCACATTTTCGGTAATACTCTTAAGGTCGAGTGGTCACTCGTGACCTTCACTCGACCCCCAATGTTTCGACAATGTTCTAATGGTTTTGGTTTAGAAGGAACTATCCCAGTTTGGTCGGGACCAGTTGATAATGGTATTCTTCTATTAGATCCAATGTTCATTGGTATCTTCTCAAGTCTAGTGTTTACTAGTCTTCTTAAATTGAGTTTAATGGTCATTGACCCCGTCTTTTGTGTCTAGTGGTCACTAGTCATTTTTAGGTTGAGTTTAGTTTTTACTATTCTTCTCTATTTTCAAATCCATTTCTTCCATTTCGATAATGATCGTACCTGATCAGAAGGGATTGTCAAGGTCCATGAGCTTCAAGTCAAGCGGTGGTTAAATGTGAAGTGCAGGGGGGGAAGGGGTACTTGTAACACAGTCTGATGCCAAAGTATGGTTTAGAGTAAGTGCAAGTAAGTGTGAGAGTATGGATGAATGAATGAATAACTGACCCTCTTAAGTGATAGGATATTTATATCCCCCAACGTTGGGCCAAGTTCTCCATTGTTGGGCTGATCAAGCAGACCCAAAAATGGAGACTGTCAAGTCCTACGTGTGTAGTGGAAGCTAGCATGTGGTCCCCTAACTTGAGTGGACTTCTCCGGAATATCAGGAGGACGTGGATGCGGTATTTTCAGGGTCAAAAGAAATTAGTGACATTCGGGGGCGTTGAGTTCCTGCCATACGAGGAGGGTGCTTGCGAGGACCTCCTGAGTGTCGTTGGTCCTCCTCTCTAGTCATGAGGTTGTCCCTGGAGGACATATCCTGGTCGATGAGAGGAGTGGAATCACTGCTCGACATTTTCAAGGGAAGACTCTCCTCTACTGGTTTTCTCCTACAACATATTTAGTTTGGGCCTTGTATGATGTTTGGGCCAAGTGTAGGCCGTAGTACAGAATAGGAGCCCCCCAAGTCGTTTCTCTTGAGGAAAAGAGTTATGACTTAAGACCAACTTCCCCGTATGGTGAGTATAGTATCGTAGGGCCCCCCCCCCCCTTAATGTCGAGGGACGGGGTCGTTTTTATGCGCGACTACTCGAGTGGAGATTAAAGTGTGTCTATGGAGAAAATTCATCTGCCTCTCGACTCGCAGGGAGATGAAAGTTCATAGGGTGTTTACTTTGAATCCATGTGGTGTAGCTTTTGGTCGCGACTACTCGAGTGAACATTGGAGTGTGTTTATAGATAAAACCCGTCTTCTCCTCGACTTACGGGGAGATGATAGTTTGTAGGGTGTTTACTTCGTAAGCCACGTGGTGTAGCATTTGGGATAGAATGACGACATATGGAGTACGGGTCATTATGAGTCTGTTAGCTCCTAAATTTGACACCCACAACATATTAGCCTTATGGGCCAAAAATAGTTTGAACAAATCTAAGATGGAAATACTTCGACAGATGGGAAAATACTTAGAGAAATTTCTAAGTTAAAGTTGATCTTCGACCAAAAGGTTCTTGCGGCCTTCAACTGAAAGGCCTTCATGGCCTTCGACCAAAAGGAAACCTTGTATCAGCAACAAGTGATTTTGAATCTGAAGAAAGGAGGGAAAAGCAGTTCGCTTGGAAGTTGAGGAAAGTAACGTGGCATGAAGATAGAGGTCGAAGCATATGCAGAGGACACTTGTCCTCATCTTAGAGCAAAGCAACTCCGCGACTGCTACCTAGTTCTAGTGTAAATATAGGAAGTTTATGTATATTTCTGTGTGTTCAACTAATAGTATAAGTTATTCAATACTATTCAAGCACCCGCTACGTGAGAAAGAATACTTAAAATGTACGTTTGAAACACCACATTTTATAATTAAACTCTTTTACATTCCTCTTTACATTCCTTGACTTTTTATATTACTTGCAAAATTCTATTTTTCCTTGCATTTTACTTGCACTTTTTACCAGATTTCTGCATTTAAACTCTTCTCAACCCCTTCTCTACTTACTTTCTACACTTAAACTCATCTCAAACCTCAACCTTTCTTAGTCTAACATGGGTTATTTATTAATATTAGCATTTATATCCAAACAATGCCAATAATTAGCATATGTCCTAGGATCAAACTTATCGATCCTGCGAGTAACTAAAAAATTACCCTTTTTGGAATATTAGAGGTTGTTTACCGATCAACACGACAAACAAATTAGCACACCCGGTAGGACTTTGCTAATTTTTAATTTCTGGTTTATATTAACATAAATGCTTTGCATAATTTCTTTTCTTTTACAAAGTGGTGTATGCTACTAAGAAGTGGTAAATTAACCACCAACGAGTGCACAACTAGGAGGAGAAATAGTGAAAGAGAAATGGATAATCAGCCAAATAATGGAGAAATACCTCCACCAATTACTACGGGAACATCGGTTACACCAACCGTTAGTGAAACTATCTCATCAACCATTGGTTCGACACCAATGTTAACAGCAACTCAAACAGGACCAATACTTTCGTATGTAGGTCCCAGAGGTCCATTAGGAACACCCCTACCAAGGGTAAATCCAGGATCTCGACCATACGTTCCCCCAGAATTTTCGACAGCCTAGATGGGTCGAGACCAGCCATATGGCATGCCAACTACTGAAACGGCTAGTCTTATGAACGTTGTGTCTACATTTTCAGAACCTTTTGTAAGTGTGTCTTTTCCATTACAGGGATCTGGAACTGGTATGGCAAATTTGGGTAGAAAACAACTCTTAAAAGGGGCATCCCACACGATACCAAGCCTCACAAATGCTTCCGCAACAATTTTAAGGCAACAGATGGATGAAAGCAACCATGATATGGTACAAATGTTGGCGCAAACTCTGAGTACATTGTTGAACCCTCTAATACAAAATACCACCAAGTCAAATCAACAAATGTCAGCACAAATGACGCACATGGCTGGATTTTTTGGGGTTCCCCAACCTATTCTACAACCCCAAAGAGTGCCAATAAGAGAGAATCAGGGTATAGTCTTAGAAGAAGATGTAATTATTAACCAAAATCCACGGCTAGATAGGAGGAACCATAGAGTGGAAATCGAACAACATAGGGTCGAAATACCCATATTTCCCTCACAGATCCCTAGAGATGGCGATCAAGGTGTAATGATGGTAAATAGAAACCAAAATGCTGATGAACTGATAGAGCAGGTTCAACACCATAATTATGGAACAGATAATAATCTGACAGCCATGATCAAAAGAATCATGATACAAAATGGAATGAACAGTGGCTTTCATAGGCCAAACTTTAAATCCCCATTGTTAGATTATATCTCACAAAAAGATATACCCCCTAGGTGGAAAGTTCCAAAGTTTAGTAAATTTTCTGGGGATACGGTGCAGTCAACTGTCGAACATGTAGCGAAATATTTGATAAAAGCTGGGGAAATATCAAATAACGAGAGCCTTAGGATTAATTACTTCCCAAGTTCTCTAACTAAAAATTCTTTTACTTGGTTTTCCACCCTCCCAGCCAATTTGATCCATAATTGGAATCAATTGGAGAGATTGTTCCATGAACAATTTTACATGGGAAAAACCAAAATAAGTCTTGAAGAACTGGCTAGCGTGAAAAGGAGATTCACTGAGCCAATAGATAGATATCTAAACAGATTTCAATTTCTCAAATCCAGATGCTTTACACAAGGGCCTGGGCATGAATTTGTCGAAATGGCAGCAGGGGGCCTAGATTATTCTATTAGGAAAAAATTAGATACCCAATACCTGAGGGATATGGCCCAATTGGCTGATATAGTTCGACAGGTAGAACGTCTTAAAGTTGAAAAAGCTAAAGCAACTAAGACTCATCGAAGAGAAAGGGTAGCCTATGTCAAAATGGATGATGATGATCTAGAGATATCTAGTGATCCTATAGTTGTCGAAGAAAGCGAAATAGATTTGGCAGAGTAAAAGAAATAACCACCATATTCTTGTAGATTGTTAGTGCCCTCAAATGGGAAAAATCCTACTGAGTCTGAAAATAATAGTGATAGATTCCCAAAGAAAACATATAGTTTCGACGTCACAAAATGTGACGAGATATTTGACTTGTTAGTTAAAGATGGCCAAATGATAGTACCTCCAGGGGAAAAAATGCCTCCTTTAGAACAAAGAAAGAAAAGAGGATTTTGTAAGTATCATAATTTTTTGGGCCATAAAACTTCACAATGTTTTCTTTTCAGGGATCTCAATCAAAGAAGGCAGACTCAAATTTAGTGACAAACCTCCAATGAAAATCGATGCAAACCCATTGCAAGCTGATGCCCACTATGCTGAACCATTAGGCATCAACATGGTCGAAGTTTCTGAAGACTTTGTCAATAAGCCGGTTTTTGGCAGTTTCACTGGGAACATCTCCAGAAAGACTGTTTAAGGGGTGAGAAGGGCTACTGAAGGCCTAAGAAAATGAGCTAATGAAGACTCAAACAAAAATACTAATGCAGGCTCTTACTTGGCTATCGTCAAGGGTTCGATAGAGAACCTCGAAGCCAAAATACAAAAGATGAATCTCGCTGCCAAGAGCAACGTAGAAGTTAATATGGTTGAAGTATCTGAGGCAAAGGGTTCAAAAGAGCCCATCATACAAGAGGAAGTGAATAAAACTTCATTTCCTAAAGAGAATGAGAATCTGGAAGATTTTCTGCAACGATGCCAGAAAAAGAAGTCTGAAGTCATGTTATGTCGAAGATACAACTCCATCTTCGACAAAAAGGATGCAGAACACATACAGGGCGTAAGGGAAGCTAAGGAGAAATGGGGCACCAATGCCCAACCCAACATGGATCCTGAGGTTAGATATGATCCAAGAAGAGGATATCAGAAAGGACCAATGAACCAGGCGAAGAGGCCATCAACTTTCAGGCCTCCAACAAATGTCCCTGTGGACACTTGGCTGAAAATAGCAAATCGGAAAAGGCCCATTGAGGAGAAATGGTGAACATTCGATGTGCCAAGTGGATCATCCTTGGCATATAGGAAGGAGTTCCAAACTACAATAAGAAACAAAGTGGCTCATGTGTCGAGCAACCACAAGGGAAAAAAACTAAAGTCTCGCTCCCAATGTGGAAGATATCAAAGACGGTGAAAAGCCGAAAGAGAGGCTACAGAGAAGCCTCAACCAGAACCAAGCACCAATGTACCACAAAGAGAGGAAATAGGCAAACAAAGAAAGCCTTTGGAAAGGAAACCAATTGCTAGAATATTGGTGTGGCCAGAACAAGGTAAATCAAATGAAGAAGGTAATTCTGAATCTGCTGCTACTTTAGATATTACGGTGAATGTAGTATCAGTACTACCCAAGGAGTACGACCACCAAGTCGAGGTCGAAGAGACTAACTGGGAGGTCGAATAGGAAATGGCCAAACATAGACCAATGTGTTATTATGTGATGAACAATGGCTGCATCGAAGAGCAAAATGCTTTCTTCAAGCCACCTACTGAGGCGATGAAAAATCACCTCAAAACCATGTTCATAAGGGAAAAGATAGAGGAAATAACCATCAACAATATTCTGGTTGATTTTGGGGCTACAATAAATATAATTCCCTGATCTATGCTGAGGAAAATGGGCAAGGGAGATGGAGATATCAAACCCCACAACATGGTTCTATCGAACTATGAGGGAGGTATTGGAACTACTATGTGGGTGATACAATTAGACCTCAAGGTGGGAACAATACTTTGACCAACTATGTTCTTGTTCATTTAAACTAAGCCCAACTATAATCTACTCTTAGGTAGAGAGTGGATACATGGCATAGATGCAGTGTCATCTTCGATGCATCAACTGGTTAAAAATTTGCGCCCTGATGGCATCGTGGAGATTATCAAAGATGACCAAAGTTATTACATGGGTGAAGTTAAAAATGTTGTAAAAAATAGCTTTGACATAAACTTGGCTCACATAGGGCCATGCAATCCTCCTGACTTTGATTTGGCACCTACACCAAATACCTTTTGCTCCCTTTACCTGCACTCCGACCATGGGTTCCAGTGGGATAGAGAATATTCATCAAACATTGACTATGGAGGAGTTGATGACATACGGCCAACAGGATGGGGAAGTGAATTTCGGGATGATGACTGAGTCACAAGCTATATAAAAGATTTTGGTATATGTAGCCAAAAGTAGAATGATAGCGGCCTTAGAGGCTGAATTCAAGTATATGGCTCTTGAAGCCAATGAGCAAGTGTTTCTTCCAGAAGGTCCTGGGAAATACTTTGAACCGGAACCACCTGACTTGAAAGAGGAAGAAATGCAAAACCAGAGGCTAGATGCCATTTATGATGTGGAGCCTGTGGGTTTTGAAAAGGATATGTTGGCAAACCGTGTTAAAATGCTAGCACAAGATCCTTTGGAAGAAATAGACCTGGGTGAAGGTTTGGTGAAAAGACCAACATACATCAGTGCAAAGATAAATCCAGAGCTCAGGATCGAAATGATACAATTGTTGAAGGAGTTAAAAGAATTCTTTGCATGGGATTATGATGAAATGCCTGGTCTCGACAGAGAATTGGTAGAGCTTCAACTACCAATAAAGCCTGGGAAAAAGTCTGTCAAACAAACTCCAAGGTGTTTTGCACCAGAGATCTTGTTGAAGATCAAGACGAAAGTCGAAAGTGAAGATGTGAAAAACACAAGAAGGGGGGTTGAATTGTAAAACTTAAAACAAATGCTTAGACAACACAGTATTTTTATCCTGGTTCGTTTGATCTCAAACTACTCCAGTCCACCCGTCAAGGTGATTTCGCCTCTCTCCAACGAGGTCTTAATCCACTATATTCAAAGGATTACAAAAGCTACTTTAACAACTGTTAAAGCCTTCTTGAGTATAACCATAAACCGGTTTATCTCAAGGAAATCTCTTACAGATAATTGAACAAGAATGTGTTTAACATTTTCTAATAAAACAATATATCACAACTGTGATAATTACACAATTTAAGCTTGGAATAAACTGAATTTGCTTAAGCGTTTGAGTAAGCGTGGTTTTGAAGGCTTGGCAAATTATGTGAGTGCATGCGTGCGTCTTTTCTCACAAAGACTTGTTTATATAGCCAAGGCAAATATACATTGTCCATAAAGCACTTTTACTGATAATAACATACTTTCCTTTTGAAGAACATCTTGTCTGAATAAAGCCGTTAGCAATTAATTCTGTCTTGAATACTTAATAACGCTTCAGAGTCTTCTTTGCTTATGGTAACGCTTCAGAGTGTTCTTTGCTTTAACTTATGATAATGCTTCAGAGTGCTGATGACTTGGTAAGGATCTTTGATCAGAGTCAGAGTGTATATGTTTATGCGCAGATTCTGGTCATCAAGCTTCAGCGTATGATCTGGTAGCTTCAGCGTGTAGCACATGTTACTGATCTTCTGATGCTTCTGATGCTAATGTTGATTCCATCAGAACTTCTGTATATACAAAACATAATTTAAGAAGCATATTTGTTTTATATATAAATCTTACAATTTATTTATTCTTTGTATTTTGTCATCATCGAAACTCTAATTAAGGGTTGTAGAATCAAACTATGTTCTAACAATCTCCCCCTTTTTGATGATGACAAAAACCAGATTTTTTCAATTAAAAATAAAGAATAAAAAGTATAGAATTAAGAAGAGAAAACTCCCCCTGATTTGATTACTTCCTTTAATTCCATGAGTCTTTGAGCATCAGAACTTTACTGTATCTTTCATCAGAGTGTTGTACCTGTAAGCTTTTCAGAAGAGAAAAAAATTTAAATAGATCAGAATGTTTGAGACTTATGTCTCAGTAATCTGTTATTGAAAAATATCATTCTTTCTCCCCCTTTTTGTCAGTTATCAAAAAGAACAAATAATCAGAGCCAAAATGCATTTATATTAAAAACCAGAAGCAATGATAAGTTCAGAACAATGTAAGAATATTACAGATAAAAAAGTTTTAAAGACAAGGAAATTCTAAGAGGGAGGAGGAAGACGTGTGAACAGAGTTTCCAACAAGCTCTTGATCTGGATGTTGGTTTCCTGTTGCTGGGTTAACATGCTCTTGATTTCCTCAATTTTGTCGTCCTGTTTATCCATTCTTTCATTCATCAGCATATCAGATATTTTCAGGTCTTCTAGAGTCTGCTTGTCATAGGAGGAAGCTTGGGGATCTTCAGAAACTAGATGCTTCTCAGAGCTTTCTGCAATATCCTCTTTTTGACTCAGTGCTTCAGCAGGAATCATCTACTCTTGAGTATCAGTCAGATGGAGATCTTCAGACATGGGAGCAATGTCCAGAGGGAGAACTTCTTCCTTAAGCATCTGGCTTAGAACTGGACCTTCAATTTCTTTCAGCAGATTGCTGATGTTCTGTTGAGCTTGTCCATAGCTCTGTTCTTGCAACTTATGAGTTTCAGAACATACCCATCTTCTGAACTTTGTCCAAAGGTAGTCTGATGCAGCAGGATCAACCAGCTCAAGACTAGCTTGTTTCAGAGAAGTGATCAACTTCTGTACTTCTGTTTCAAACATCAATAAGATGGTACCAACATCTGGATGTTTTGGTTTTGGGATAGCTGTTTTGTGGGTTATGGCAGCAAGACGTTCAAAAACTGTTAAGTCAATGGCAGTCTTGATGTTGTCTTCTGGATTGTTCTTTGGTGAGGGAGTGGGAGAGTCAGGAATTATGATTGGACTTGATGGGGAGTTTGGTGGAGTTGATTCTAGAGAGGAGGGAATTTGGAGAAAATTCACAATGGTACCAAGGGGAATATCAATGGCCAGAGGTTCTGTGATTCTAGGAATGGGAATGGTATCAGAATCAACAGTTTGGTTTGATTGATCGTTATGAGGTTCTGGTTCACAGGATTCTGAAGGTTGAGTCTCAGAAGATTGAACTTCTGGGTGAGATAGTTCAGGTTGAGGAGAAGGTGGATGTATTTCTGGTTGAGGAGATAGAAGTAATGGTATTTCTGGTAGTGGAGAGAGAGGAATTTCTGGTTGTGGTGAGAGGGGAATTTCTGGTTGTGCTTCTGTGGTGGTTTCAGGGTTTGGATTTTCTGGCATGAGAGCAGAAGTATGTTGGTCAAAGGTATCTATATCAGATAGAACTTTTGTAAGTTCTTGTTGGGTTGCTTCAATATTTGGGTTTGGAGGTTGGGAGCGAGATCTTCTAAGAGTTAAGGATTCAGAGGGGTCAAAATCAATGTCAAACTCACCAAATGTTTGTGGTGTGGGGTTTTCTGATTGAGTGGGAATTGGGATAGATGTTGATAAAGAAATTGAATCTAAAACAGTTACAGAAGAAGGATTACCTCTCTTTTTAGGAGTCTGCTGGGATGATCCTTCTGCTACAGCTTTCCTTTTCTTGGTTTTCTTCAGCACAACTTCTGGAGCCTTCTGTTGCAGATCCTGAATGTTCAGATTTGGTGTTGTACCATCCGCTTTGCAAGCATCCAGATATCTGACTATTATATCTAGTTTAGAATCAATCTCTGAGAACAGGGGAAAGTTATCCAGAGGGACTCTTCTGCTAGAGATTGCTGCAAAAGGAGTGATGCTGGGTTCCTTCTTGATGTTCTCAATCAACTTCATTTTCTTTAGATTCTTTGCATTCAGCTGTTTGCCAACAATAGCTTCCAAAGAGCTGATTTCCTGAGCCTCTGTAAGATGATCAATCAGCTTATTCTCTGTTAGAATATCTGATATAAGTCTTCCTAGGGGTATCCAGTCCCTTTTTGTGCGCTCCTCTTCTCTGGTTTCTTTAACACTTATCCTTAGATGGTTAAACAGCAGATGGGCCAGAGTCACCTTAACCTTCTGGGAGATGAAGTAGATCAGAAATTGCTGATCAATATTGATGTAATCAGGAGAGCTGGTAGGCTTCCTGTGGTTTATGCATCCCAGAATGATCTTGGCCCATATTCTATGCTGGTCTTTTAAATCCCTTATCTTGCTGGAGGGAAGCCCCAGAGTGAAGATTTCTCTAGCAGTTAGGGCAACATCAACGCATCTTTCAGCCATGTCAATGCAACGTACACCACCACCACTGTAGCCTATTAATCTTGCAATGAGGTCCTCAGTAATAACTATCTTCTTCCCCATAATGTATGAAGTAACTTGATGGTTGGAAGATGAAGCATGAACCCAAAATTCCTTTACCAGAATTGCGAATGTTGGACCCACCAGACGGTGAAAATATCTTTCCCAGCCTTGAGCCTTAACCTCTTCAGAGAGATTAAACCCATTCTCTTGAAGACTGTTGAAATCCACGATCAATTCTGAAAGAACTTCTAGATTTTTGATGGGTGTGAGAAGCGTTCTATAGGGTTCTTCATATTGTTCAGAGGAATCTGTTTTCTGGGTACTGGAAGTGGGGATGCTTGAGGAAGCCATGTTCACACGAAGGTTTTGAGAAGAAAATGAAAGGGTTTTGAGAAAGGATGCAAACTGAAAACAATAAGTTTGAGAGAAAATGAAAGTGAAAGTAAAAAAGTGTAAGTGGTGAGAGATGTGTTTAAATAGATTTCTAAACAATTTTGAAAACATAAACGGCAACAGAGAGAAATTGATTATAATGATTAAGAGCATCTAATGATAGCTGATTTTGGGGGATTCAGAAAGATATTGGAACGGTTACCCATGACATGTGTCTCAATGCAACCAATCAGCGCTTTTGACCTTTCAGAAATGTGAACACGTGTTCAGCCTCAGAAAGTAGCTGATGACTGGATGACACTTGTTTGCTTGAGTGAACTGCACACTTCTATCCTTGATTCTGATACAATATGTACTTCTAAAGATCTGAAGAAAGATTGATCAGTAGTTCATGAAAAATAAACAAAGCTCTGAAGGTTAAGATATGGAATCAAAATAGTTTTATTCTGGGCAGAGCTTCATGCTGAGATGTTTCAGAATGAAGTTGAACCTATCTTCAGAAAGAGGTTTTGTAAAGATATCAACCCATTGATGGTCTGTGTTAATAAATTTTAAATTTAGAATCCCTTTCTGAATATAGTCCCTAATAAAATGATGTTTTATTTCTATATGCTTAGCCCTAGAATGCAAAATAGGATTTTTACTGAGACAAATAGCAGAAGTATTGTCACAGAGGATAAGGATGTTACTCTCAAATATCTGGAAGTCCTCAAGTTGACTTTTCATCTAGAGCATTTGTGTGTTGCACCCAGCTGCTGCTATGTATTCAGCTTCAGCTTTTGATAGAGCTATTGTGGATTGTCTTTTGCTGGACCATGAGATCAGATTTTCTCCTAGAAACTGGCAGCTTCCAGAAGTGCTTTTACGTTATACTTTGTCTCCAGCGAAATCAGCATCACAGTATCCTATCAGGCTGTAATCACTTGATTTTCTATAAAACAAACCCAGATTAGTAGTACCTTTCAGATACTTGAAAATTCGCTTAACTACTGTTAAGTGAGATTCTCTAGGATCTTATTGGAATCTAGCACAAATGCAAACACTGAATAAAATTTCAGGCCTTGAAGCCTTCAGATAGAGAAGAGAACCAATCATACCTCTGTAGACCTTCTGTTCTACCTTTTTACTTACCTTTTCTCTTTCCAGAATGCACGTGGGATGCATTGGAATCTTTGATGGCTTACATTATGAGAGATCAAATTTCTTCAGAAGTTCTCTGACATATTTGCTCTGATGAATGTAAGTTCCTTCTGGGGTTTGATTAATATAAATGCCCAGAAAGAATTTTAGTTCCCCCATTAGGCTCATCTCAAATTTTGCCTGCATACATTTAGCAAAATTTCTTCCCAGAGAGGGTTTAGTGGATCCAAATATGATGTCATCAACATAAATCTGACATACTAAAATGTCATTCTTAACTGTCTTACAGAACAAAGTTGTGTCCACTTTCCCTCTGGTGAATTCGTTTTCTAACAGGAAGTTACTTAGTCTTTCATACCAAGCTCTGGGAGCTTGTTTCAGACCCTAGAGTGACTTCTTTAGTTTGAAAACATATTCTGGATTTTTGGAACTTTCAAAACCAGGGGGGTGGTGCACATATACCTCTTATTCTATATAGCCATTTAAGAATGCACTCTTAACATCCATCTGATACAGAGTGATGCCTTTATTAACAACAAATGAAATTAAGAGTCTGATAGATTCTAACCTGGCGATTGGAGCAAAGGTTTCTGTATAGTCTATCCCCTCTTGCTGACTATAACCTTGTGCTACAAGTCGTGCTTTGTTTCTGATGACTTCACCTTGTTCGTTCAGTTTGTTTCTGAACACCCATTTTGTTCCAATGACGTTGAATCCTTTTGGTTTGGGAACTAGATCCCATACGTCATTTCTTATGAATTGATTTAGCTCCTCTTGCATTGCTAGAATCCAGTCATTGTCCAGAAGTGCTTCATCAATTGTTGTTGGTTCAATTAGAGAAACCATTCCCATGAGGGATTCTTCAGAGTTTATGAAGCTAGATCTTGTTCTGATTGGATCTTCCTTTCTTCCTAAGATTGTTTCTTCTGGGTGATCCATACTGCTTCTGGATGATCTTTTCCAGAGTTGATCAACAGAAGGTGCTGGATTGCTTGCAGTGCCTCTTTCTGATGTTGAGGGAGTGTCTCTGTTGAGAGCTTCTGATGATTTGTCTTCAGTACCTGTGAGTTCAACTTCCATACCTACAAGGAATTCATTCTGCTTTGACTTTTGAGAGTCAAGCTTATCATCAAAACGAACACTGATTGACTCCTCCACAATCTGTGTTTCTGTATTGTATACTCTGTACCCTCTTGAGCGTTCAGAATATCCTAACATAATACACTTTTGTGCTTTAGAGTCAAACTTGTTCAAATAATTTTTTGTATTCAGAATAAAACATGTACATCCAAATGGGTGAAAATAGGAAATGTTGGGCTTTCTGTTCTTCCACAATTCATATGGAGTCTTTTCCAGAATAGGTCTTATGGAGATTCTATTCTGAATGTAACACGCTGTGTTTATTGCCCCTGCCCAGAAGATCTTAGCAACGTTAGTCTCGTTGATCATGGTTCTGGCCATTTCTTGCAATGTTCTGTTCTTTCGTTCTACAACTCCATTTTGCTGGGGAGTTCTAGGACAAGAGAAATCATGCAGAATGCCTTTATCATTAAAGAATAACTCAAAATCTTTGTTTTAAAATTCTCCACCATGATCACTTCTGACTTTGACGATTCTAAGATCCTTTTCATTCTGAACTTGGTTGCAGAAGGTAACAAACACAGAGTGTGACTCGTCCTTGTGCCTTAAGAACTTTACCCATGTCCATCTGCTATAGTCATCTACGATTACTAACCCATACTTCTTGCCACTGACTGAAGCAGTTTTAACTAGTCCAAATAAGTCAATGTGCAGAAGTTCTAATGGCTTGGAGGTGGAAACAACGTTTTTGGATTTGAAAGCTGGTTTTGCAAACTTGCCTTTCTGACATGCTTCACACAGAGCATCTGAATTGAACTTCGGGTTAGGAAGTCCTCTGACCAGATTGAGTTTGTTAATCTGAGATATTCTTCTCATACTAACATGTCCCAATCTTCTGTGCCAGATCCATTGCTCGTTGTTAACAGACAGTAGAAATTTTACCTTCTGATTTTTTAGTTCAGAAAGTTTTATTTTATAAATGTTGTTTTTCCTCTTTCCATTAAATATGATAGTCCCATCTTTCTGACTAACAGCTTTGCATGAATTTTGATTGAAGATTATATCATAACCGTTATCACTTAATTGACTTATGGATAACAGATTATGCATTAATCCATCAACTAGTAAAACATTACTTATAGAGGGAAGATTTCCATTACCTACTGTTCCAGAGCCAATGATCTTTCCTCTCTGATTGCCTCCAAAACCTACGTGGCCTCCAGGCTTAAGTTCCAGGCTTTGGAACATATGCCTTCTTCCCTTCATGTGTCGTGAGCAGCCAGAGTCCAGGTACCATGATTGGTGTTTTTGCTTTGCTGCTAAAGATATCTGCCACATGTATTATTTTATCCTTAGGTACCCACATTTTCTCGGGTCCTGATTTGTTAGTTTTACCAAAACTCTGGTTGAATTTTGGTTTGACAGAGTAATCACTACTTGTATATTTTATGTCATGTGTGTGCCCATATATAAAGTGTGAATCAAGTGGAGTGCGTTTTATAACTAAATCCATGGCATTTTTTGGTATAGGTACCTTACCTTGATATCCTATCCCTTTTCTGCCATTTCTGCTAACTCCATAGATCATTGAAGCCATTTTGCTTCTGTCTATGTTTTTAGCTAGAAACTTTTGAAAGTTGTGATCATACTCCTTGATGATCTCATCAACATTGCTGGGAGTTTCAGGGATTGTTTCCTTCTGAGAGTTTTGCAATTGATTTTCTAATTTTGAAATTTTATCTTTTAACTCAGAATTCTCCAATTTGAGACTCTCAGTCTTATCAGAGTCAGATGCAAGATTCCTTTTCAGGTTTCGGAATTTGATTCTGATCTGCTGATATCTTTCTAGAATTTCATTAAGGCTTTTAGCTAGTTCAGCCTTAGTAAAGTTTATAGTAAAGTCAGGGAATACCTCTTCTGTATCTGATTCAGATTCTGACTCAGAAGCTTCATTGTCTTCTGTTATGTTTGCCATGAGAGTTATGTTTGCTCTTTCATCATTTGATTCTGAGTCATCTTCAGATGTGTCAGAATAATCCCATGTAGCCATGATACTTTTCTTCTTTCCCTTGCCAAACTTCTTTTTGGGATTTTCCTTCTGAAGCTTTGGGCAATCACTTTTGTAGTGCCCTTGCTCGTTACATTCATAGCAGATGATGTCTTTGTTGTTTGGCTTTCTATTTCCATAAGAACCTTCAGATCTTCTGTGTCCAGAGGAGGATTCTGACCTTCTGTATCTGGAGAAAGATTCATTCTGATTTTCTGATCTTCTTGGATTCCTGAACTTCCTTTGCCTCTGCTTCCATAATTGGTTCACCCTTCTCGAGAGGAGAGATAGTTCATCTTCCTCTGATGAGGACCCATCAGAGGTTTCTTCCACAACCTACAAAACTTTGGTGTAAGATTTTCTGTTAGATTTTAAAGCTAATGGCTTACCTTGCTTTTGAGGTTCATCTGCTTCTAGCTCTATCTCGTGACTTCTGAGGGAGCTGACAAGTTCCTCCAGAGAGATTTTGTTGAGATCCTTGGCTAGCTTAAGCATTGTTACCATTGGCCTCCATTTTTTTGGCAAGCTTCTGATGATCTTCTTAACGTGATAAGCAGTGGAATACCCTTTGTCAAGAACTTTTAGGCCAACAACAAGAATTTGAAATCTTGAAAACATAGTTTCTATTGATTCACTCTCTTCCATCTTGAATGCCTCATACTTCTGAATGAGTGCAAGGGCTTTGGTTTCTTTGACTTGAATGTTGCCTTCATGCGTCATTCTCAGAGAGTCAAACATATTCTTTGCAGTGTCCCTATTTGATATCTTCTCATATTCTGAATAAGAGATGGTGCTGAGAAGAATTGTTCTGGCCTTGTGATAATTTTTGAACTCACGCTTTTGCTGATCAGACATCATTTTCCTGTCAATCTTCTGACCACTTCCATCCACTGGGTGCGTGTATCCATCAGTCACCATGTCCCACAGATCAACATCATGGGCCAGAAAGAAACTCTCAATTCTGTCTTTCCAGTAGTCAAAGTTCTCTCCATCAAAGACTGGAGGTTTGCCACTGAATCTGTCTCTTTCTTCATTGTTGTCATTGCTGATGTTTTGATTTGGTCCTGCCATTGTGTTTTTCTGATGCTGGATCTTGTACTGACACATTTAAGTGTTATAAGCTCAGAACCAGGCGCTCTGATGCCAATTGAAGATGTGAAAAACACAAGAAGGGGGGTTGAATTGTAAAACTTAAAACAAATGCTTAGACAACATAGTATTTTTATCCTGGTTCGTTTGATCTCAAACTACTCCAGTCCACCCGTCAAGGTGATTTTGCCTCTCTTCAACGAGGTCTTAATCCACTATATTCAAAGGATTACAACAGCTACTTTAACAACTGTTAAAGCCTTCTTGAGTATAACCACAAACCAGTTTATCTCAAGGAAATCTCTTACAGATAATTGAACAAGAATGTGTTTAATGTTTTCTAATAAAACAATATATCACAACTGTGATAATTACACAATTTAAGCTTGGAATAAACTGAATTTGCTTAAGCGTTTGAGTAAGCGTGGTTTTGAAGGCTTGTCAAATTATGTGAGTGCATGCGTGCGTCTTTTCTCACAAAGACTTGTTTATATAGCCAAGGAAAAGACACGTTGTCCATAAAGCACTTTTACTGATAATAACGTACTTTCCTTTTGAAGAAGATCTTGTCTGAATAAAGCCGTTAGCAATTAATTATGTCTTGAATACTTAATAACGCTTCAGAGTCTTCTTTGCTTATGGTAACGCTTCAGAGTCTTCTTTGCTTTAACTTATGATAACGCTTCAGAGTGTTGATGACTTGGTAAGGATCTTTGATCAGAGTCAGAGTGTATATGTTTATGCGCAGATTCTGGTCATCAAGCTTCAACATATAATCTGGTAGCTTCACCGTGTAGCACATGTTATTGATCTTCTGATGCTGATGTTGATTCCACCAGAACTTCTGTATATACAAAACATAATTTAAGAAGCATATTTGTTTTATATATAAATCTTAAAATTTATTTATTCTTTGTATTTTGTTATCATCAAAACTCTAATTAAGGGTTGTAGAATCAAACTATGTTCTAACAGAAAGACTGCTGAGATGCAAGTTCATCTGAATAACCGGGTATGTCTAATGGAGTGCAAATATAGTACCTTTTATAAATAAAAATGGTACCTTAAGGGTGTGCATCGATTTTAGAGATTTAAAGGCTGCAACACCCAAAGATGAATATCCAATGCCTGTGGCAGAAATGCTTGTCAATTCTGCCGCTAGCTTCGAATGCATGAGTATGCTTGATGGATATTCGGGGTATAATCAAATTTTCATTGTTGAAGAGGATGTATCGAAAACAACATTTTGATGCCCTTGAGCTTTAGGCACTTACGAATAAGTAGTGATGCCATTTGGCCTAAAAAACGTTGGGGCAACATATCAAAGATCAATGAATTCTATCTTCCATGATTTTATTGAAACTTTTATGCAGATTTATATTGATCATATTGTTGTCAAATCTGTTTCAGGGAAGAATCATATGGACCATCTTCAATCCTTCGAAAGGATGAGACGCTATGGTTTGAAAGTGAATCCCTTAAAATGTGCTTTCAGCGTAAGAGAGGGGGACTTCTTAGGCTTTGTGGTCGACAAAAAGGGAATCAAATTAAACCATAATAAGACCAACAGCATTTTGGAAGCGAAAGCGCCAACTAGCAAGAAGGAGTTGCAATCTCTACTTGGCAATATAAATTTCCTAAGGAGATTTATATCCAACTTAAGTGGAAAAATTCAAGCCTTCTCACCACTACTTCGACTCAACAAAGGAGGATTCGAGTGCGGGAAAGAACAACAAGAGGCCTTGGACAAGACCAAAGGATACCTCACCAAGCCACCTATTCTGGTACCTCCTTGTAGAAATAGGAGTATGATATTGTACATAGCTGCATCTGATAAAACTTTAGGAGGAATGTGAGCTCAAGAGGATGACAATGGTGTCGAAAGACCCATCTATTACGTCAGTAGAGTTTTAAACGATGCATAAACTAGATATAGAAAAGTTTAAAAACTATGTTTATGTCTTTACTTCTCATGTACAAAACTCAAGAAATATATTCAACCAGTTGATGTTAACATTTCGTCTCATTTTGATGTTTTCAAATATATGTTGTCGAAACCCATCTTGCACAGTCGAATTAGCAAATGGGCAAATGCATTAACTGAGTATTCATTAACCTTTATGCCTCTTAAGGATGTAAAAGGTCAAGTGGTAGCAGATTTTATAGTTGACCACTCAATAAATGAAGAATCAATAAACTACCTGGAGATCGAACCCTGGAAGTTATACTTTGATGGTTCTAGTCATACAGATGGAACTGGAGTAGGAGTTCTAATTATTTCTCCAAATCAAGTACAAGATCGAAGGTTCTTGTTCAAACAATGAGGCTGAGTATGAAGCTCTAATTGTTGGCCTTGAAATCTTGTTAAAATTGGGGGCAACTCGAGTCAAAATAATGGGAGACTCAGAGTTAGTTATAAATAAAGTTACAAAAGAATACAAATGAATAAGAGAAAATCTTATCATGTATTTTGTAATAGTCAATTGTTTGTTAAAAAACTTTGAAAAGATCCACATTCGACATATACCAAGACTGGAAAATCAAGTGGCTAATGACTTAGCACAGATTGCATCTGGGTATAAAATTTCGAAAGAGAAATTACAACAAGTAGTCGAAGTTAGAGGAAGAGTAACATTAACTAAGTTGCCTCCAACAATTTTCGAAATAACAAAACTGGGGTACGCTGACCAAGAAAACTTTGAAATTTCGTTCATAGACAATCTAACAGAACAAGATTGGAGAAAACCTATAGTGGATTATTTGCAAAATAAAGTCGCTTCGACATAACCAAAATCAAAGTATATGGCGCTAAGTTATACTCTAATGGGAAACGAGTTATTTAAAAAGACGCTTGAAGGGGTGTTACTAAGATGCCTAAGTGAAACAGAGGCATACATAGCCCTTTCAACTACACATGCTAGAGCATGTGGAGCACATCAAGTAGGCCATAAAATGAAATGGTTATTGTTTCGACAAGGACTATATTAGCCCACGATGTTGAAAGATTGTGTTGAGTTTGCAAAAGGATGTCAGGAATGTCAAGTACATACAGTATCCAGCACGTACCTGCAAACGAACTTCACTCAATTGTGAAACCTTGGCCTTTTAGGGGATGGGATTTGGATCTTATTGGAGAGATTCGACTAGCATCATCTAAAAGCGAGAAATACATATTGGTGGGCATTGATTATTTTACTAAATGGATTGAAGCAATTCCTTTAGACAATGTAGACCAATGAAATGTCATTAGATTTATTTAAAAGCACATTATATATAGGTTTGGAATCCCTGAGACAATAACAACTGATCAAGGGCCTGTCTTTACTGGTTGGAAAATGCAAGAGTTTGATACATAAGTGGGGTTCAAACTATTAACATCTACGCCTTACTATGCACAAGCTAATGGACAAGTCGAAGCGGAAAATAAGGTAGTAATTAACTTAATAAAGAAGCATTGGGAAAGAAGCCAAAGAATTGGCACAAGACTTTAGATCAAATTTTATGGGCTTGTCGAACTTCTTCTAAGGAAGCTACCAGAACGAAACAATTTCGACTAACCTATGGCCATGACACATTATTGCCAGTAGATACTTGTCTGCGGTCAACAAGGATTCAGAAACATCAAGATATCCCTTCTGAAGCTTATTGGAATATGATGTTAGACGAATTGGTTGATTTGGACGAAGAAAGACTGAGAGCTTTAGATCTCTTAAGGTTATGGAAGAAAAGAGTGGAAAAATCTTACATTAAAAGAGTAAAACCCAAGACATTCTATCCTGAGGATCTGGTATGGAAGGTAATTTTCCCAATGGATCGAAAGGATAGAAATATGGGAAAATGGTCTCCTAACTGGGAATGACCTTTTAAGATTATCCAAACATTGTCTGGTGGCGCATATGAGATCGAAGAGTTAAATAAAGATCAAAGGCTCTTAAGAGTAAATGTTAAATACTTGAAAAAGTATAGACGTGTGCTTCAAGAGGTTAAAATAACCAATGTTTAATCTCAGTTGAGTCAAAGAGCCAAAATGGAAAATGCATTAAAAATCCAAAATGTCTAAAAGTCATTACAAAAAAAAACATAGTTATACAAATAAAAAAGTCAAAATCAAAATGGGTGTTTGGCTTTGATTTGGAGGTATTTTATCTTCTGCAGCTCCAAACGTATTTCTCACAAAGCCTTTGACTGATGAAGAACTTTGATTTTGGCATCTAATGCTCGGGCTCGATCAACATATTTTAATCCTTCGCTGAGTTCCTCTTGACTCTCAGAATCAATGCTGATAGCGAGGAGTTCTTCCTTTCGTTTATCATTGGAAGCAACCTTAGCCTCTAACTCTCTGATTTGAGCCTTCATACTGGCTGTATTTTGGTTTATTTCTTCAACTTCTTTCTGTCTAGCCTCTTGTGCCTTCGACAGCTCCTTTAGCTTTGAAGTTGATTCAGCGGTAGCACCCTAAGAAGCAGCCACATGGCCACTGGCCTCTTTAATTTCGTGATTGAGAGTCTTTTGATGATTGTAGTCAGCTAAGACCTGATCGATGATTGAAATCAAATCCAAAATAACGCTGGTAATGTCAGGAGAGGCAACAAGAAGGTCGGCAACTCTTAAAGTTGTCTTCAGAAAGGAAGGAGTAGTAGGTTCTCCCTCTAAGATCATCATTAAATCTCTTTTTAAAAGTTGCACCTTAACCTTCTGAAGTGCCTCCTTAAGAGGAGATGTTGAAGTGGATTTTCCAAACACAGTCGAAGCACTTTGATCGGAAGAACTTTCTCTTCCCATGAGAATGGCAGTCAAGTAGCCAAGAGGATTATGCTATTTTAGTAGTGCCAAAACTTCCTTAGTAAAGGACCCGATCGAGGTGACTCTCTCATTTTCAACACGAGTTACATTTTCTTCGACAAGGAAATGTTTTGGGCGCAGGCTGACGAGTTGGCGATAGATAAGGATAAGGTGGTCAAAGCCTCCGAGGAGAGGGAATTATTGCTTCTCGAGAGGAAAAACTTGGAGAAGAATGTCACTGATTTGAAGGCTGCCATGCTGCCCACAGAAGACGAGCTAGAGGGAATCACCAGCTTAAAGACTCGTGCAGAACTAACTTCTCGAATCCAGGTCCTTGAGTCGGATTGTGTGGATGCGTTGTTTGGCGGTTTTGAGACTGCGATGGTTTAGCTAACTGTGCTCAATCTGAGGCTCAATACTAAAGGCGCTAGAGTTTTGTCTCAGGTGGTTGATGGTAAGTTAGTCCCTCCTCCTGAATCTTCCGAGTCAGAGACCGAAGAGGGTACTCTGAGGAGTGACTAATATTTTCTTGATGACTTGGTGTTTTTGTTTGAGGCATGCGTGCAAGTAATTTGTAATTATTTGTATTGGGGAATGCATGCCCATATTTTTGTAATATTTGGACAATGTGAGTCTTCGTGGTCGGCTCTTGTAAATGCCTTTATTTTTCGTCTCTATTATATTGTTAAATATTTGCTTGTCGTTGTGCTTGACTTGTTTATTTCGTGAAACATGGAATTTTAAGAGAGGAGGTTTGTACTCGACCTTAGTTATGGTCGACACATGTTGTGTTGTGTCTAGGAAGCGGAGTAGGAGTCCGCAGGGACGAGGTCATGATCTCGGTCGTGGTCTTGAAGTCGTGGCGTGAACTGCCCATCGCGAGCTGGGTGTTCTTCATGTTGGGTACTTCGATGGTGGATCTAGGTCGATGTGTCCCCGTCGGGTTAAGGTTCCGCTCGACCAATGAATAAGGAACCTTCCTTTTGTTATTGGTTGGAGGCTATGTTCGTACATCAACATGCTTCCATGGTCGAGCGAGCCCTGTTGTTTGTCGGAGAAGATATGTCGACTACCGGGCCATGACGTTTATCAGGGACCTAGGTTTAATATTATTTCAACTTTGTAGTGTTCCATGGTCGATGTGGTTGTTCTCCACTTAGGCGTTTGAGGTGGTCGGCTCCAGTTCCCATTGCTCCACGGACGCGGTACGGTCCTTCCCATTTGGCGGCCAACTTTCCTTCACGAGAATCCTTCTGATTTCTTTGCAACACTAGGTTGCCGACCTGGAATTCATGTTTTATGACTTTGGTGTCATGATGCAGGGCTATCTGTTGTTTTAGTGTGGCTTTACAAAGAGTCGCTCCTGATCGGGTTTCTTCTCCAAGTCGAGCTCTTACCTTAGGGCCTTTTCATTTAGTTCCCCGTCTAAAGAAACTTCAGTTCACCTGGATGGCTCCATGATTTCCACGAGAATTACGACTTCGGTGTCATAGGTTACTTGAAACGGGGTTTCGTCGGCCATCAAATATGGTGTCGTACGGTAAGCCCATATGACACTGTGCATCTCTTTGACCCATCCCGTGTTGACTTCATCCAACTTGCGCTTGAGTCCTCGTAAGATGACTCTATTCATGGCCTCGTCTTGCCCGTTGGTTTGAGGATGTTTGATGGACGTGAAGTCATGTTTGGTGTCGAGCATGGATATGAACTCTTGGAAGCTTTGGATAGTGAATTGCGTCCTGTTGTCGGTGACGAGCGCTTGTGGTATGCTGAATTGGGCATGCACATTTCATTTGTAGAAATGAAGGATGTTGTAGATGTGATTGTGGCCAGGGATTTGGCCTCTATCCACTTCGTGAAATAGTCGATGGCCACAATCAAGAATTTATTTTGATATGATCCTTGTACGAATGGTCCGAGGATGTCCATCCCCCACCAAGCGAATGACCATGGGGATGACAATGTTTCGAGTTCGTGTAGGAGTGCGAGGTGCATGTCCTCATGTTTTTGACATTTGTCTCATTTTTTAACGTGCTTCTTCACATCTTGCTACAAGGTGGGCCAGTAATATCCTGCTCGCAGCGTCTTACCTTCCAGGGATCTACCTCCCAGGTTTTAGACGTTAATTCCCTCAAGTATTTATCGGGGATTTTGGATTCCTTGATGCATTTCAGGAGTGGGATGATGAATCCCCATCAATAGAGTTTATGCTCGACCACTACCTAAGAGTAGGCTCGTCGTTTGGTCGCATTGGCCTCTTTTTGGTTAGCAGGTAATTCTCCATTCATGAGATAGTTAAATAACAGGGTCATCCAACACAAACCGTCCTTGATGGAATTCACTTCGGGTGTCACAGTAGGCTTTTCAATTCTCAGACATGAAAGGGATTCTTGGATAATGAATTTGTTCCCACCTTTTTTCTTTGTGCTCGCGAGTTTTGAAAGCATGTCAGCCCGCGTGTTCTGTTTGTAAGGTACGTGTTTGATTTACGCTCGGTCAAACTTCTTCATCCTTTCTTTGACTAGGTTGAGGTATTCGATGAGGTTATCATTCTTGTCCTAATATTATCCTCAAACTTGAGATGTGCCAAGTTGGGAGTTCGTGAATACTTGTATTTCTCGGGCACCTAGGTCTTCGGCCAGCCTTAATCCTGCGAGCAGGGCCTCGTATTCAGCCTAGTTTTTTAACGTGTGAAATAATAGGGTGGGAGAATGTTCGATCACAACGCCCTCTTTGTTTTCAAGGAGGATTCTTGCTCCGCTTCCCGTCGAGCTAGAATCTTCGTCTACAAAGATGGTCGACTTGTGTTTCCCACTTGCTGGGGGTTCATGGGTGGTCATCTCTACAAACAAGTCGGCCAATTATTGGGCTTTAAGGGATTTCCTACTCTTGTACTTAATGTCTAACTCCGAAAGCTCTACGGACCATTTTAGTATTCGACCGGCCATGTCTGGTCGACCTAGGAGCTGTCTCACGGGTTGGTCCGTTTGTATGATGATTGTGTGGTCCAGGAAGTAATATCCAAGTCTCCTCGCTGTAGTGATGAGGGCTTAGACTACTTTTTCAATTTGAGGATATCCAACCTCGGGGCCTTATAACGCTTTTCTAGTAAACTACACTAGTTTCTATCCGTCTGGTGTCTCGTGGACGAGGGTCACGCTTACGGCCTCGTTGGAGCCGGGCAGATAAAGGAACAAAGTTTCCCCTCTCTCTGGTCGTGATAACATAAACAAGAGCACAATAGGGTTTGGCTCTTCTCCCAATTCTTAGGTTTGCTCATGAGGAATCACCCAGAACCTTTATTTGTATATTGTGATCATCTATGTTTTGTATTTATTAACTTTTAACTAATAAATACAATGAATGTTTTCCATAATTGATGATATTATAGGTAAGGGCACAACACATTTCATTAGGTTATTTCATAGGTTCATGAGTTTATTTCCATGCCATCTCCAACAAAATTTCATTGAGATTCAAGTTTCATCATTGAAGATACTTTGAAGTAATATCATGACAAGGTCTACTATGATTCATCATGCCTCAATTTGTCAAAGAAAGTCAAAAGATGCAAGAGTTGATTGAAGAAGTTTGACCAAATTGGATAAGTTCTTGATTTCTTGATCACAAGTGCATAATTCTCTCAATTATTAACATTTGAAGTTGGTTTTTGTTTCTATGGGTTCTTGTTATCATCCACAATAACTTCTATTCACATGGAAAGAGTAATTGTGCAAGAATGTTTGTCAAAATTGAAAAGGATTTCCAAGTCGTGTTGGTGCTCTAGGAGCTAGGGTTTTGAACTTCTAAAGGCTATATCTTGCTCATCTTTTGATATTTCAGAGTGATTCGAAAGAAATGCTTCTATTTACAGGGTTATTAACTAATAACTTCAAGAGTTTCAAGAAAATTTGGTGTGGAATATTCTTAACGATGAAGAAAGATTACAAGTCCTCTAGATAGATCATCAAATTCCCCTTATGTGACTTCAAAAGATCATAACTTGGTCAATTTTTATCTCCTTGAGCCCTTTTTTATTCCACAATGATTTTAAGGATGTGAACTTAAACTCTTCTTTTATGTGAAAAGCTTGAAAATGAGTGGAAGATGCCTTAAGAACTCAAAAGATTATAGGTCACCTCATGAATTTTTACCAATTTTACAAGACCATAACTTTTTCAATACTTAGTATTTTAGAGTGATTCAAGTTTCAAAATGCTCAATAGGAAGTCTACTTCAATCTAGCATCAATATTCAAAGCTCAACTTTGAAGGAAGACCTTGTTTGAATCCAATACATTATAGATCATTTTTGATGAAAAAACTTTGAATTTTTCTAAGTACAAAAAGTCAGCATCTTTTTCTCAACTTTGACTCATCACAACTTTTAGATCAAACATGCAATTGATCTCATTCTTTGAACATTGTAAATTTTGCGACCTTATATTTAAATTGCTTCAAGAATCATGCCCTAAGACCCTTTGAGCTATGAACACCATGGGTTCAAAGTAGGTACCTTGAAACTGAAGATTTCTCCAAAGTTAGAATTTGAAATCCAAATTGTTCCTTCTAAACACCAAGTTTTCATGCGTTTATGCTTCTAATCATGTTAGGAACATTCCATAATGAGAAACGACCCTTGAACCATCCATTTTGCTGCATTTTGAGCCATGTGAAGTCGCACTTTTCCCACTTAGCAGGTTCACACGATTTCATTGATTTTTCCTCAAATTCATACGCTCGAGCCTTACATCACGATCAACTATAAATAAGGATCATCCCTCACTCATTTTGACAAGCCTTTGATAGCCAATTGACCCATGCTCAGATCCCACACGAACTATGAATTTGGATTTCTGATTTCTTGCATTCTCACTCCAAAACACCAAAAGCTCCATTTAGTTAGCTTCATTGAACTTCTCTGAAGTTAACCATACTCTTACCTTCAAGAATTGTGACCTATATTAATCTATATAAGTCCAGTTTCAGAGCCATCTTTTTCTACTTCATTCAAGTATATTTCTTGGTCAAATAGATCCAAATAAATGACTAATCTACTCTCTTCATCCTTCTGATTCTCATACTTTTTACAATTTGCAATGTCATTGAGATTTGAGTGAGATATTCCATAATTTCGTGCTCGCTATTATTTCTGCATTTTTCCAACTTAATCTTTGCTCAATTTATATAAATTTGGCGCGATGGTACCATTAGAATCATCTTGAAGAGATGAATCTAATGGTACCAGTATGGTTTTCTAATTTTACAGTTTGTGGAATTCGATTTGAGGTTGGTTGGAGGTTGAAGACGATGACATGTCCGTCTTCAAGCAATGACGTTTAGTCACGTTATTATTTTGAAATAAATTTGGTGTTTCACTTTACCATGCGTGCGTGTTGTGAGCCCTCGGATCTGATTACTTTAGTGAGTCAAACTCCATCCAACATGCTACATTTTAAGTTATTTTTATTTAATAAAAAATAATTAGGTGTGATATTCACTAAAGTACATAACATGCACAGCGCGCCAGATCCATTGGAATTGTTTACTAACGCGTTTTGACAATGATCAAACTGATTTTTTATTTTAATTCATTTAAACTTCAAAAAATCATAGAAAATTCATTTTCGACTAAAAAATTATGAAAAAATTCACAAAAATAATTTCAAGTATTTTCTTTCTGATTTTTATTTTTTCATAATTTTATTTTCAGATTTGATATTTTTTTCATGATTTTATTCTCATTTTTCTTATTTCTGACTTCTTGAAATTTTTCTAGAATTTAATTTTGACTTTTACAATTTTTGATCCTTTTTCCATTTATTTGAATGATTTCAATTAGTTTAAAAATACTTTTCAGTTATAAAAAATTACCAAAAATTTTATAAATATATTTGAGGTCATTTCTGATTTTTATATGGTCTCTTTAAATTTTAGTTTGATACTTTGAATATATTTTTCTATTTTAACTTTTATTTTCATTTTAAAAAACAATTTAAAAGTCATTTTTATTTTTATTTTATTCATTAAATACAATTAATTTATTTTATATATTCTGGCTATGTGTTTGTTGATCAAAAACTTCATTAACATCAATGGATCTTGAATGTTGACTTTAACTCCACTAAAATGGATGGATGAGTTTAATGATAATTTTGATTAAATTTCTTGATTCAATTGTATCCCCTCCCTCTTCATCTTATCCCCTTCTCACACGTGCTACATGTTGTTGGAGAATAATCTACATATTATTTCTCCAAATATATGGTACATAGATTGCTATTGACCGACCTCAAAATAGGTGCGAATTCTACTTACGATTTCTTAACATAGCGCTAAATTTTCTCTTGATTCGAGAAATTATCATTCGTGGCTCAAACCCATGTTTTTAAGCCCAAGTATGTTTAATTTGAAACCTTTGATCCAACAACCTTGACATTCATTGTTAGGAGGATTTGGTCTTATCAATCCTCTAATGGACTTTCATAAATTTTGGACTAAGTGAATCATTTAAACATCGTAGATCATTTGTTGTTGCCTTGAGAATTTGAAATAAATGATATACTTGACAAAAAACAAATGAAACTTATTGTTGAGAGGCCTTGATTTTATTAATCTTCTAACGAGTTTTCAAATGCAAGATTCAAGATAGCCATTCAACTAACCTCTAATTTCTAAGTCATTAACTATTGACTTTTATTTTTATGCTTTTACTTTATGTTTTTACTTTAAGCACCATTTATTTTAGCATTTACATTTCGTGCTATTTTCATATTTGCTCACTTGAGCATTTATCTTTATGTCATTTTTATCTTGCTTATTTGAGCTTTTCATATTCTTTTTGAAGATACCTAATAACCAAGTTGGACAATAAAAAAAAGCTTTAATGTCACTTGGACTACTTGGTTACTATCCTTGGAACTTTGGGAGTTATGGACTTCTTGGACTTAGGATTAGAGACCTTGACCTACCTGGAGACCTTGGTGACTTCTATCGCTATTTTTCATGGATTTCTTGGGGTTTACCCCAAGACATTGGGTTGTTTGTTTTCTTTGTGTGTAGGTTATTCTGATTACATGCTTTGTTAGTGATTGGGAATTCATCTGTATACAGTCGCTACTCTGCCCAATTTTTATGAAGACTTAATGCATTTTAAGCTTGGTTTTCTTAAGAGGTTTATTATCTTTTCTTGTTTGGATTTCATTCCAAAGGATGGGAATTCTACATCGACTCATTATGTCAAATGTGGGCTTCTTGTTGGTTAGACGGTTCTTTTCTATAGCTTTTACCTTATACTCTAGGATAGTCCTTTCATATCCTCCCATCTTCTTTAATTTAAAAAATCTACTCCCTCATTTTCAAAACTATTCTTGTTTTCTAACTTGAACCACTTTTGCAATAAACTTGGAATTAGGTTCATATACTAAGGTTAGATAGCAGGTGGTAGTACGCTTTATCATGAACAATCTTATATGTCGATATGGTGTGCAAAGCAAGATTATCATCGACAATGGATCGAATCTAAATAATAAGATGATGACAAAACTTTGGGAAGAATTCAAGATTGTCAATCACAATTTATCTCCTTACAAGCCAAAGATGAATGGGGTTGTTGAAGCTGCCAATAAAAACATGAAGAAGATCATCCAGAAAATAGATTTTACCTATAAATATTGGCACGAGATGCTCCCTTTTGTTTTACATGGGTACCGTACATCCGTCTGCACTTCAACAGGGGCAACCTCGTTCTCTCTTGTGTATGGTATGGAAGCACTGCTCCCCGTAGAGGTTGAGATTCCCTCTTTACGTATGATAATGGAAACCAAGTTGTCAGAGGCTGAATGGGTCCATAACAGGTTTAACCAATTGAATTTAATTGAAGAAAAGAGAATGATGACCTTGTGTCATGGTCAGTTATACCAGAACAGAATTAAGAAAGCTTTTGATAAGAAGTTCAAGCCTCGTGAATTCAGAGAAGGGGACCTCGTGCTCAGGAAGATAATGTCTTTTAACGTTGATTCTAGGGGCAAGTAGACTCCCAATTTTGAAGGACCATATGTTGTCAATAAAGCCTTCTCTAGAGGTGCATTGATTATTGAAACTATGGATGGCGAGGAGTTCCCACGTCCTATGAATGTTGTTGCAATCAAGAAATACTGCGCCTAAAGAAATAAAAGAACAACTCGCTAAGTCTAAAAACCGAAAGGGTGGCTTAGGCAATAAGGAGGGTCTCGGTAGGCTAGAAACCCGAAACAGCGGTCTAGGCAAAAATAAGAGACATAAATAGAATAAATTTTCCTGGTAGGTTGAAAACCCGCAAGGGAAATCTAGGGAAAAGTTAGGGATTTCGTGGAAAGTAACTACATCAGACAAGACTTGATCATTGAAGCAAAAATCCTCTTGGATCCTCACCATACTTCAACAGAAGTCACTGCTCAGGAATTCAAAGTTGTTAGGGAGAATAGTGGCCATTGTATTTCAATGTATCTTTTCCAATGTATCTTTTCCAATGTATTAACATTTTCTAAACTTTGTAATCATCTATGGAGTCTCTCCATTCGCAGACTACCATTCTATTAATAAAGTTTGAGCTTTTTATCCAATTATTTGCAATTCTTATTTTATTCTTCTTGCAAAGACTCCATTTATTATTGATAAAAATTTTCAAAAGAAAGAGATTTTATAACCAAATTGTCTTTTCAAAATAAGTTACAAAATTACTTTTTACTTTAGATTTTGTGACTCAAGAAAAACAAAAATGGTGATTCAAAGGATGAACGAACTCTGAAATTTTGGATGTATGTATTCCCCAGGAAGGTTCTCCCAGGTCACTTTTGCTGGTATGCGTATGATCTTTTTATGTTTCTCAGATAGTTGGAGATGATACCAATTGATGTATGGTGCGGTGTTGGGTTTGCGATCCCATTTTCCCCAGTCAAGTCTTGGTTCATTTTGATTTCAGGTTTGCATGGTCTAAAGCCTCTATCCCAGATTCCACAGTAAGGTCTTCGCTCATATGATGAAATTCCCTTCTCCCTTTGCGTGCGAAGGTGGAATCATTTGCAAAACATCTCCCTTTATAGTGATGGCATTATTATTGTTGTTTGTTTCTCAGGCAAGTAGACAAGGGAAGTATCTTTTGTAAGAAGTGTTGAAATAGTGGTCAACTTTTTGGGTTTTCTCCCACCAAGTGTTGGGTTTGATTTAAAATCCCCATAATTTTGATTTCTTGCAGTATTGTTTGACTTCTTAGACCCCCAAGTAAAGCTGAGATAATGTTTCTCTCTGAAAGTTGTTATTCCCATGTGATTTCATAATTTCTCCCCAAGGCGGTTTGTGTAATCATCACTCTTGGTATTGAAGAATATATTTTGGGCTCCCCTCAATGATGTGGTATTGTCCTCCCCAATGAGGCTGACACGAGATCCCCAGTTGAAGTCTCGAAAATGTATTTTCCATCTTCCCTAATGAAGCCATGTTTATAATCTCCAGTGGAAGTATAAACATTGAGACATTTGTTTTCCCTATTGAAGTCTGTATGATGTTCCCCGGTGAAGCCTGGAGGAGGATGTTAGATCCATGTATTTGTACTGATTTTAATGTTATGATTAAATTATTTTTAGATTATGTTTATTCCCAATGGAGTTAAGTCGTGGAACATGACTTTGTTTCCTCAATTGGCGCTTACTTTCTTTCCAATGGATGGTAGTCTCGTCATTATAGGAGATAATTTGTTGTTGAGATTTGTTACTCCAATGGATGGTAGTCTCGTTATTATGGGAGATAGTTTGTTGTTGATATTTGTTACTCTAGTGGATGGAAGTCTCTTCATTAAGGGAGATAGTTTGTTGTTGAGATTTGTTACTCCAATGGATGGTAGTCTCGTCATTATGGGAAATAGTTCATTGTTGAGATTTGTTACTCCAACGGATGGTAGTCTCGTCATTATGGGAGATAGTTTGTTGTTAAGTTTTGTACTAAAATGAATTGTAGTCTCTTCATTATAGGATATAGTTCGTTATTGAGGTTTGTACTTTGATGAATGGTAGTCTCGTCATTATGGGAGATAGTTCGTTGTTGAGATTTGTTACTCCGATGAATGGTAATCTCATCATTATGGGAGATAATTTGTCGTTGAGATTCACTTTGCTCTGAAGAAGTGTGTTTATTTCCAGTCTTGAGTACTGATGCTGGTCATTTGTGACTTACCCTAGTATTGATGTTTGTTGATGTTATCCTACCCTTCTTTCCCCCTATGGATCGACATTACCTTTTTTGCTATCTTCTTTGTGAATGGATAGTTTGTGGTTATTTGTCGATCATTGTTATCCTTTATTTTCTCTCCTCAATCTTTGAGTTGATGTTACCTTGTCTCCACCTTGGGCTTTACCCCAATAGAGTCGAGTCTTCTGTTCACCAGTGATTTATTTTCCTGGTCTGTTTTTCTTTTGATCTTGTATTTTCTTTTTCCCCAGTGGTTTCTGAAACAACCGGCTGAAAATCATCAAATAATGAATTTGCCATCGAACTTCTTTTATCCCACATGGAGGGAAAGGTAAACATCGATAAAACCTGAGAAGGGAGAAGTCACGGTCTTGCGACCGAGAGATCGGGTAAGGGAGTCTGTTACGCGAGGGGAAGGTGTTAGCACCCCACACTCCCATAGTACTCTACGGTATCCACTCTTGTTGTCTATCTTATGGGTGTGTTTAATCTATGCTTACTGTTTACTACTGAGAAAGAAGAATGAATGCAAAAGAAAAAAGAAAAGAATGTAGGGAAAATAAAGTTGTACTAGCTTGGGCCCTACCCCAATGCCTAAATATCCTTTTTGAGGATCAGAGCTACCTTAGTTCGGCTCATATGTTTTGTTTGTTCGTGTTTTTTATGAACAATGTTAATTCCGCCTTCTTCCGCAGCTCGACCTTTGGAGACATGTGCGTTGGCACAGAAGTAAATTGATCATGTCCTTACCTGAAATGGTTTTAGAGAAACGGTGCTCGAGCGCACAAAAGGTTTGAGTCAGTTTGTATCTTTGTTACCTTGAAAAAGGGTTTAAGTGTTATTAGCAGGTTTTATGATTTGCTAAAGAAAAGAAGTTTAGTTTTAGATGCATATGCAAAAGGGGGAGAAAAGAGTCTAAGGAAGACTAGCCTGTTGCTAACCTAATGTTATCATACAATGGTAGCCCTAAGGTTTGGATTAACAAAATGGAAACATCTACCTAATGTTATCATGCATGGTTTACAACCTAAGGTCTAACTTGTGTCCGTAGGGAGCAAGCACGTCCTAAGGGAACATGGTATGTACAAGGATAAAGCAAACAAGCTAATAAACTTAAGAGAGCACACCTAGAGAGATCCTATCTAAGTTAGAATGCCAAAGAAAGTCTAACAAAACTATCCTATAGGGAACATACAATGAGAGCGAAGTCGTGATCTCAATTTCAAAATTGAGTGACTCATCGATCAACAATAAAGTAAACAAACACAAGCACAACACATATAGAAAATGAAGTGCGGAATGCCTGCTATAGGTCTTTAAACAACGACTTCGAGCGCACGCTCTTTATTTCCTACTTCTCATGATATCTAGAAAGCAATAAAGTGTGAAATTAGATAAACAAGAGAAAATACCAAACAGATATCAATCCGTAGCGAAACGTATCAAAACAATGAAACCCAACGATCTTCGCGAAAGCTTCACCAAACCAAGAAAAGAGTCAGAAATCAAACGTTCGGAATAAGTGTCGGAGAATCATCGATGTGAAAATAAATCACACTCGAAATCTCAAGCGCATCCGCATATCGCATAATAAACTTGCATAAGACTCAAATCTCAACAAACCAAGGTGAATGACAAATTTCGAATAATAGGATAACCATGAATTCCTAAAATCAAATATAAATCTAAGAAACTTTTACATTTTGATTTTTATTATTCTATCATGTAATGAAAAAGTTCAAACATATCTAAACAATTAACAAAATTATTTGAAAGGAATTACTAAAATAATAAACTCAGGGGGTGCAAGCTAGATCTAAAGGTACAAAAAGCAATAGCTAAGCCCAATCCAGAAAAATTAGTCCATAAACAACCTTTTTTATGAGGCAAGATACAAAAAACTATCCCATGGGATCAAGATGAATTGAGGCCCACGTATTACCTTTCAGTTCAAACCCCAAACGTTTATTTAAATTTTTTCTAATTATTTGTCAATTATGAGAGAGAAAATTAACACAAGGGAATTTGTATTAGGGTTCCTAATTTGTGTCTATTGGACTTCCATTGTGAAACAGACACACTTCTGCTTCAAAAACGCAACATACCACCTTCTTCTCCGATCAAAACTGCATTGCCACCACTCTTCTCACTTTCTACTCCGCTCATCTCTTCGCTTGATCCAACCTTTGTCTCCGTCTCACTTCCTGTTCCGTTTGCAATTTGACGTTGCTTGACTCATTTTTGCGCTATTTCAAAACTTCTCCATCTCTTTCTTCGATTTGATCATCTCACATCCTCAGTCGGTTCTCTAATTTCAACTGCATTCGTAAATTCGTTTTTGCCATCTTTGATTCATCCTTCTCGTCACCAAATCGTCTTTAATCTTTGAAGAGGACAACAAGAACACACACAGAAAATGAGAGAAAAGAGGGTTTGAGGTTTACCTGTTGGAGTTCGTCCAACGCGTCTTCTATGACAGCAAAGACGAGAAATCCAGAATAATCGATTCAAGTATGTGATCCTCTTGAGATTCTACTCCTCATCTTCTCTTCTTTGCGTTCCAAATGTGTGGTTGTTGTGTGATAGGGTGCGATTGTTCATACAAGTTTTTTTGTTGCAAATTAATGAAGATTACAGAAGTTGAAGATGATTGTTAGACGTTGTTGATTATGAAGCAGTTTGAAGAATTGATGAAGATGATGAAGCGATGCAGTGGATGATAGACTCTGCTGAGAGAGATAGAGTGAGAGAGCAGAGAGTTTTCTGTTTTTTCGGTGATTCTTCAAGATGAAGAATGATGAAGATGAAGATGAGAGGAAGAGAGAAAGTTTCCGTGATGGTGATACCTCTGCAGAATCCCAGAATGGTGAAGATGAAGATGCGGTTACAGTGAAAAGAGAGAGGAAAGATGATTTCTTTTGCATGGTGAAGAAGAAGAAAAAAATAAAGGTAAGCTTTTGTTTATATATTCTGTTAACATGTGGAAAAGTTTGATAGAAGGAGACTTAATCTCAGTTGTTGATTTTAGAAGTTGGTTAGAAGATTGGATGGTGGAGATCGATCCTAATCAAGAGCTTGAAGGTTCTGCTTTTCTGCTGTCTTTCCACGGTTTAAACTCTTCTACACCTTTGTCTTCCTTTTCTGTTGCATTATGTTAGAAAGTTGTTAGAAATTTTTGAGCTGGAATTCTGTTAAGAATTTCTATTTTGAATCATGAAAAATCCCTCCCTTTCTTTTATGTTTTTTTTTTGTTAAGCTTAGTGGCAGCAATTAGAAATTTGTTACTGCAGCTAGAGGATAGACAATTATTTTGGCTGTTATTCTGTTAGTACAATTTTTTACACTTCTAAGCTTTGAGTCGGTGCAGGATGTTATGCTAGTTTGTAGTTTTGTTTTTGACAGTTATGGAGGTTAGAATATGGTTAGAGGATGAGAGTTAGGAGAGTGAAATTTTGTTATAAGTAACTTGGAGATTAGAAAATTCTGCTATAAATCGGTTAGAAAAATTGAGTCAGTTATTCTGATTAGGGTGTTAGAGAGTTTTGCAGAGCTGTTGTTTGGAGATGTTATGGTTCTGTTTTAGAAACAGTTGGTTAGAGGGAAGTTTGGGGTTGTTAAGAATTCTGTTGTTTTCTGATTTCTAAAATTTCTGCTTTTCTGAGCTTTAAATTGGTGCCTGAACTAGTGCAGGTTTGGATAATTAATTTTGTTTGGATTACAACTTTCCTGATTTTTTGACTTCATTGTTTCTCTGCGATTTCTCTAATATGGATTTGATTCTGACTTTGAAATGCTGCAGACAGTGTTGGATTTCTAACTGGTTTTTTCTGAACTAATACAAGCTGTGTTTTTTGATTGATTGGCAAAATATCCGCCACGGTAACTGGAGGAAAGGTAGAGATTGTTGCTTTCTGATCAACAAGAAATAAGGTTTCAAATATTAAGCTATATTCCATGGTACTCTCACGCCGCATAAAACATTTGATTCTATTTAGCTTATCACTGTGTATTCCTTCCAACAAAATTGCACATCCCAAACGTGTATGAAATCCTTCAATGAACATCAGCATCTAGGAGTATCGTGAATTGTTCCTCTTTTTCAGCAGCTTGTTGCTTTGGATTTGAAAAAATGCAGCTTGTAGTGTAACTTTGTAGTGATGTTCCTTGCAAACTTGCGATCTTGCAAACTAACAAACTAGTAAACTCGTAAACTTGTAAATTTGTAAACTCGCATCTTTTGCAATTCAAACTTTTTTTCCATAGTTCCTTGCTTGAATCATCTTGTTGACATCATGGATACACATGCTCTTGTACAAATTAATTTGATGTACCAAGTAAACAACAATGAATCCCTAATTCAATTTAATTCCTCAATCTAAAGAAAACTCGTGTGTCAAGCAACAAGTATTTGAAATAATGACGCCCTGAGCACAATGGACCTTCAAACTCAAAACCTTGTATCATGGTTCAACAATGGTCTTAATACAACAACAAAGCCTTGAGGAAATCTGGAGAATGAATATGGGAATATGGAATATAGCCTTGACTTGAAAATCCAATGATCCTCAGTTGAATATTAACAGACGAAAACCCTAATTCTTAAGCCTTGAAGAAAGATTGCAACTTGATGTCGGGAAAAAAGAAACCCCTGTAGTTTAATGATAAAGCAGTCCAGGAAATAAAACCATAACTTTAAACAAATGATTGATGGAGAAATCAACTGAAACAAGCTTGTGCGAAGATGGGAGCCTTAAGGCCATACAACAATCCTAATTCCTCGAAATCCATGATCCCATGCCATAATTTTATTGATTAATGATGCATGACATACCAATTGACCTAACGGGAGGTATGTACATGAAACAATAAGTGAAAAATGCATAAGCCAGATCAAAGTAAAAGAGTAAGAAAAATTTGGGTATTACAACTACCCCTATTTAATCTTCTTAAGCCTGAAAGTACGATTGGCGTGTGCCTATCGGAAGTTCAAGGTAGAAGATGATTAAATATCAATGTTAGAAATTTATTCTGAAAGATAGTGTAAGTGTTTTTATTTATATTTGTGATATCTGCTGGGGAAAGAAAGTTTTTAGTTTTTCAGTGAGGAGACAAAGATTGGACTTGTAACATGTCGTGATGTCAATACAAGACAAAGGTTGGTATGAAAATACAACGGATAAGGTCTACGGGCGACCTACAATCCTAAGGTGAAACATGAGAGTAATTTGTCGGAGAACCTAGCCTATGGGCGATCTTGGGTTCTAAAGCGAGACCTACGGACGATCTACTGTAGGAGACCTACGGGAGGTCTATAAGGAAATCTAGATCTATGGTCGATCTAAAATACTAAGGTAATACCTATGGTCGGTCTACCTAAACAAGGTCTACGATCGACCTACAAGGGAATCTAGATCTACGCTCGATCTAAAATCCTAAGGTAAGACCTACGGTCGGTCTACCTAAACTAGGTATACGGTCGACCTACAAGGGAATCTATATCTACGGTCGATCTAAGATCCTAAGTTAAGACCTACGGTCGACCTACAAGGGAATCTAGATCTACGATCAATCTAAAATCCTAAGGAAATGCCTACGGTCGGTCTATCTAAACTAGGTCTATGGTTGACCTACGAGGGAATATAGATCTACGGCCGGTCTACCAAAAACTAGGTCTATGGTGGACTTACGAGGGAATCTAGATCTACGGTTAATCTAAGTTCCTAAGGTAAGACCTACGGTCGGTGTAGCGGTATAAATGTTCAAGACTAAGCCATTGGATTGACTAGACTTTGTACAAATCAAAATAAAAATCGCCACCGCGCTTTATTGTTTCCAAAGGAATGGGAAAAGAGCGAATAACCCAAAAAAAAGGGGGAAAGATTCAAGGTAAAGGGTTGGTTATGCAAAGGGAAGGTATTAGCACCGTAAACATCTACGGTACTCCGCAGGAACCTCTTTGAAAAAATCTGTATATTTTGGCTATAAAAATGTGTTGTATATAAAATGGATGGTGGAGTTGAGAAAAGAAATATTTTTATGATTTTTGCACCCGCTGCGGTTGCAAACCTTTAGTGCCTACGTACCACCTTTCATGCAATAGGGGATCAGGGTACACGTAGTTCCTCTTTTAAAAATTTGAAACAAAAGTGTGTTGGTTAATTATATGAGATAAGACATCATCGTCATTGTCCGTGTGGAGATCAAACTTACTACTCACAATCATGAGAAAGGAGAATTTGCATCATCTCAAAGTGGAGGATATGGCTTGGATTTTTAAATCAACAATGCTTCACTCAACACCCAAGTGGAAAATATCTCTCTTTACTACATATTGTAGAAGTATAGTTGTTTGCATCACTACAAGGATTGACAAGAGTCTAATCTTTTAAGAAAAGTTTTAAAATAAAAAGCCAAAGTGGAAAAAATGGTTTGAAATGAGATTGATTGACTTTTAGTCTTCTCACAAAAATGTCAAGGTATTATTATATTGATTGAAATTTATTTATGAAAATGTTTTGAAAATACATGGACCTAAGTCCAAGTTTATTATGAAAGTGTTTCAAGTTTAGAAATAAGAAGAGTTTTTAAAAGGAGGGAGAAGATATTTGAAATTAAAGAAGATGGGAGGAGATGAAGAGACTATCCTAAAGAATATGGTAAAAGCTAGGGATAAGAACCATCTAACCAACAAGAATCCAATAATAGACATTATGAGTCAATATAGAACTCCCATTCTTCGGATTGAAACCAAGCAATCAAAGATACTAGACCTCTTGAGAGAACCAAATATCAAGTGTATTAAGTCTTTGCAAAAATTGGGCAGAGTAACGACTGTATACGGGTGAATTCCAGATTACAAACAAAGTATGTAATCACAATAACCTGCACACAAAATAAACAAACAACCCAATGTCTTGAGGTAAGCCTCAAGAACTCCAGACAAAATATCTAATAAAGTCACAAAGTCTCCAAGATAGGCCAAGGTTTCTAATCCTAAGTCCAAGAAGTCCAATACTACATAATGCCAAGGATAGTAACCAAATAGTCCAAGTATCATTAAATATTTTTATGGTTCATGTTGATTATTAGGTGTCTTTAAAAGGAAAAGAAAATCTCAAGTGAGCAAAATAAAAATGACATAAAAGTAAATGCTCAAGTGAGCAAAAATAAAAATGGCATAAGAATAAATACTCAAGTGAGAAAAATAAAAAAATGGCATGAAATGTAAATGCTTAAATTAAATAGTACATAAATCATAAAAAATAAAAGCATAAAGTAAAGTAAATTGTTAGAAATTAGTGGTTAGTTGGATGACCATCTTGAAACTTGCATTTGGAACTCATTAGAGGATTGGTAGAACCAAAGCCTCCACACAACAAGTTGCATTTGCTTTTTGTCATGTATATCATCCATTTTGGAATCTTCAAAAGTAATATTTAATGATCAACGGTGTTTAAGTGATTCGCGTTGACCAAAGGTGTTGTAGAACCATTAGAGGATTGGTAGAACCAAAGCCTCCACACAATGAATCTCATGGTTATTGGATCAAAGAGATCAAATTAACATACTTGGGCTTGCAATCATATGTTTGGGCCACGAATGATCATTTATTCGAATCGGGATGAAATTTAGCGCTATGTTAAGCAATCGTAAATGGACTTATGTAGAAGTCGCACCTATTTTGAGGCCGGTCAATAGCAATCTATGTACTTCATGTTTGGATAAATGATATAGAGATCACCATCCCTTAACATGTAGCACAATTAAAAAAGAAAGGGATAAGATGAAGAGGGAGGGGAATGATAAGCTAATTTGGATCACCATCTCAAAATTCTTTCATCTTTAAATTCAACCACTCCTCTAGATGGATTAAAGCACTAAACATATCATTAATTCAAAGCACCAAAAATGAATTAAATAATTCACTCTTTGATAGATTTGAATTGATGAGCATTTATCCAACTTCATCTACATCACAAAGTCCATTGAGTTTAAAGACAAATTGGACATTTAAAATTGCAATCCAAACCAACAATCAAAGAAGTGAGTAGAAAAATATTTGAGTTGAAACAGCCCCAAAATAAGGCAGAAAAGTATCTTCGACACTGTTACAATCAGTTGTGCTTCGACAGCTACCAATTGCATCAGTGCAGTTTTTTTTTAAATCAACTTTTTGTGACAAACAATTGCAATGTTACAACAATTGATTGCAACCTGTTAAAATTAGTCAAAAACAACATCTCAAGGATTAAATTTTTGTTCCAACTTTTCATCAAACACCTTATGATCATGGATCCAATTGAGCATGAAAATCCCATCAAATTATGACAAAATAACACTAATGGAATCATAAAATAGTGCTCAATGAATCAAAACCAGAAATCCACAAGAGATCACATTGTGAAAGATGATGATCCAACTTACCAAAGGTAGAATTAGAGAATTATCAAACAACTTCGAGAATTTGCTTCAATTCAACCACGAGAATCAATTACCAAAGCTTGGATGTGGAGAATTGATGAAGAAAAAGTGTTTGGATGAAGGTTTAGCTCAAATATTAGTAACCTTCAATGTAAAGCTTACTAACTTTTTGAAAATGGAGCTTTGAGTGAATTTTGGTAGAAGGAGAGAATTGGGAGATTTTTTAGCAAAGTGATTTTGGCTGTCAAAAGCTTGAAATTTGAATGAGATGAGGGCTCTATTTATAGAGTTTAGGATTGGGATTAGTGGTAATTTGGTAATTGATTCTTGGAGCCAAAAATTGAATTAATGGTATAATTTTCAAATTATGCAGGAAAATTGGAGCCAAAAAGATGAAAGTTTTGAAATTGCTGGCTTTTTTTCAAAAATCACGTGTGTTTTGCTGCTATGAGTCGACACAAGAGTCGTATGCATCGACACATTCTAGTTGTATAACACAGCATGAGTCGACGCAAGCTTCTATGGGTCGATACAAGCTGCTATTTCAATACAATACAGAATCAATCAACTTGCATGAGTCGATACATAACATGTATGTGTCGACACATGCTAGTTATACAAAGCAGGATGAGTTGAAACAAGCCTCTATGGGTCAATGCAAGCTGCTACTTCGACACAATACAAAATCAATCAACTTGCATGATTTGAAACAAGCCTCTATGGGTCGATGCAAGCTGCTACTTCGACACAATACAGAATCAATCAACTTGCATGAGTCGAAACAAGCCTCTATAGGTCGATGCAAGCTGCTACTTCGACACAATACATAATCAATCAACTTTGCATGAGTCGAAATAAGCCTATATAGGTCAATGCAAGCTACTACTTCGACACAATACAGAATCAAATCAACTTGCATGAGTCGAAACAAGCCTCTATAGGTCGATGCAAGCTGCTACTTCGACACAATACAAAATCAATCAACTTGCATGAGTTGAAACATAACATGTATGTGTCGAAACATACTAAATTTTTTTGATTTTTTTTTAAGGCTGAAAACACAGTTTTTTTCAAAGATTATGCACAATACACTGTGTGCCGTTGATTGCGCTATGGGAGCAATCAATGGTTTAAGTCAACAAAAAATGGAAAAAATTTAATTATTTTTATTTTTCTTTGCAGAAAAGAGATTTTAGGGAAATAATACCGGAAAACCTTATTTCTTGGATGCTTTAACTCGGTACTTACAAAACACAAATTTGCAAAGGCAAAGACAAATATTTTTTGTATTTTGGTTAGAGGTTAATTATCAACGCATATACAAAATACACAACTAAGGTGCTTGGAGATTCCTCAAGAGCAAACTTAAAGATAGAAGATAAAAAAAGAGAAAGAACCAACCCTAATGTGATTTTTTTATGATCAAGTTGGCATGATATGATAGGGGAATCTTAGGGGGGAAAATTAGGGTACAACAGCTTCCCTTATTTAAGTGTCTTCTATCCGGAGATACGAAGGTTAAAAATCTTCGTGTCGATGCGATTGAAGATACTTAAATATAAAACAAGCCCTATTTTTGTCTCTAAGATGCCATGCAATTCTTATGATTATGAATGCATATGAAAAGAACAAAAGAGACGCAAAGTATCACTGGGGATGCCACAAAAATGAAGAAACAAAGAAGTAACCCCACCAGGAAAATAAATCACTGGTGGACCAAAATAATTGAATCAGAGAGGAGGATAACAAGCATCGACGTTCACTGCCGATATCCACCAACGTTCACTGAAGGTAGAAAGAAAAAATATATCGTACCATCAATGTTCACTGATGATGAACTATCAATGTTCACTGATGATAGAAAAAAGATAAGAAACACCGACGTTCACTGCCGATGTACTACCAACGTTCACTGAAGGTAGAGAGAAAAAATATATCATACCATCGCTATTCACTGACGATGAATTATCAATATTCACTAAAGATATCAAAAAGATAACAAATACCGACGTACACTATCGATGTACTACCAATGTTCACTGAAGGTAGAAAGAGAATGTCATACCACCGTCGTTCACTGACGATGAGCTATCAACGTTACTGATGATAGTAAAAAGATAAGAAACACCGACGTTCACTGCTGATGTACTACCAACGTTCACTGAAGGTAGAGAGAGAAAATATATCATACCATCGCTGTTCACTAACGATGAACTATCAACGTTCACTAAAGGTAGCAAAAAGATAACAAACACCGACGTTCACTGCCGATGTATTACCAACGTTCACTGAAGGTAGAAAGAGAATATCATACCACCACCGTTCACTGACGATGAACTATCAACATTCACGGATGATAGCAAAAAGATAACAAACACCAACGTTCACCGCCAATGTACTACCAACGTTCACTGAAGGTAGAAAGAGAATATCATACCACTGCCTTTCATTGACGATGAACTATCAACATTCACTGATGATAGCAAAAAGATAACAAACACCAACGTTCACCGCCAATGTACTACCAACGTTCACTGATGGTAGAAAGAGAATATCATATCACCGCCGTTCAATGGCGATGAACTATCAACGTTCACTGATGATAGAAAAAAGATAAGAAACACCGACGTTCACTGCCGATGTACTACCAACGTTCACTGAAGGTAGAAAGAGAATATCAAGTTTTCCTCAAAAATTCTGGTGTTTTACCTAGAACGGGTCTCAACTTTTTCTTTAACCAAGGCAGTCTTCCTGAAAAGGGTAATATGTAACTTTATCTCAAATAAAAAGACTTCCACTCATTGTCAAGGGGAATTGCAAAGAGAAATGACTTTATGGGGATAGAAATATGGCTTCCTGGGGAAAGTGATATGACTTCCTGGGGAAAGAGATATGACTTCCTGGGAAAATAGATATGGCTTCCTGGGGAAAGAGATATGACTTCCTGGGGAAATGCCATGTTATTCCTGCTGAGGAGATAAAGTCTTCTCGTGCAAAATAAATGCACAAACCAAAACTCAAAGTTCTCGGAAATCCAAAGTAAATAATATCGTCATGCAACCACGAATCCAATTAGAAACAAACTGGAGCAAGAAGGCTAACGAAGATACATCCTTTGAGAAATAAACTCAAGAGGGAAAACCAAATCCACCTAAGCAAGGAGCGCTACAGGAAGGTTAGAACATAATGTCAATAAAAAATGATTTGTAGCAATGCATGGTGCATGTATGAATGTATGAGTGATATCGTGCATATGCTGGTAAACGGATACATAATCAGTATAAACAAACAAAACCGCCTCAGGTACCAACAACATTGGGCTAAACTTCAACCAGAAAGATCAATCCAAGAAAGGTAAAAGCAATTGCGGGAACCAAACCTATGGCCTGTCCTAACTTCACTGAGGAGAAACATAATCCGGATGTAGCTAAATCAAACAGATACCGGGATGGAACATCTTTCTTCCGGTTTCATCGGAGAAACCAATTTTTCAAAAGCAACATACCTACTGGAGATTGAAATACCAGCCTCAAATAAAGCAGACTAACACCGAGACAATCAAATCTCACTAGGGAATTCAGACCCACTTTGAATGAGGAAAAACATACAGACTTCACTAAGGGAGACAATGCTTCATCATCGAGACATCTACTGGGGACTTCATGCTGACTTCATTGGGGAGGTCAAAACCACATCATCGAGGGGAAACCAAGATATGTTCTTCACTGGGGAAAGCGGAGATACATGTTCTTCGAGAGTAATTATTGCACCAACTTCTTTGGGGAGAAAGGACTTCTATCAAATAAACAAGGCCTTCACTGGAGAATATTGGATTGAGTCTTCATATCATACAAACCTACTCCAACAAAAAATGCCCTGGTATAGCCTTCCCGAGAAATCAAAAAGTCAACATTAATGCCAATACTGCAAAAAGAGCGATTCTTAGCACATCAAGGGAATAAAACCTTTCATCATATGAGGGAAAACTTCGCTGGGGAACCTGGGACGGAGGCTTCTGACCATGCAAACCCAAAATCAAAAGCGAACCAAGACTTGGCCGGGGATAATGGGATCACAAACCTAATATTGTACCTTTCACCCACTGGTATCGTCTTTAACTATCTGAGAAACACACAAATATTACGCACATACCAAAAAGATGACCTGAGAAAAACCTTCATGAAGGAAGTAGATCTTCTTAAAACAACCGGAGTTTGTTCATTCCTGGGATCTCCATTTTTGTTGTCATTGTTTCATCATAAATCCCAAAGTAAATTGAATTATGAAGATATCCCCCTTTTTTTTTAAAAGTCAATTTTGCTTTTTAATCTTTTTGCTTTAAAAATTATTATCAGTAATAAATGGAGTCTTTGCAAGCTAAATAAAAATAAGAACACAAAGAATTGGGAGAAAGCTCGAATTTCATTAATAGAATGGTAGTCTGCGAATGGCGAGACTCCATGGATGATTACAAAGTTTGGGAAATGGTAATATATAAAGGAAAAGATACATTGAGATACAACTTTTGAAATCCTGAGCAGCAACTTTTGTTGAAGTATGGTGAGGATCCGAGAAGATTGTTGCTTCAACGATCAAGTCTTGTCTGACGTAGTTACTTGCCAAGAAAAATCCCTAAATTTTGCCTAAGCTTCCCTTGCGGGTTTTCAACTTAGCGGGAAATTTATTTTGTTTATGTCTCTAATTTTTGCCTAGACCTCCCTTTTGGGTTTTCATCCTACCGAGACGCTCCTTTTTTCCTAAGCCGCCCTTTCGGGTTTTCAACTTAGCAAGCTGTTCTTTTATTTCTTTAGGCAAAGTATTTCTTGACTGCATCAGCATTCATGGGACGTGGGAACTCCTCGCCATCCATAATTTCAAGAATTAATGCACCACCAGAGAAGGCTTTCTTGACAACATACGGGCCTTCAAAATTGGGAGTCCACTTTCCCCTAGAATCAGTGTTAAAAGATATGATCTTCCTGAGTACGAGGTCGCCTTCTCTGAATTCACGAGGTTTGACCTTTTTATCAAATGCTTTCTTCATTCTTTTCTGATATAACTGCCCATGACACAAAGCTGTCATTCTCTTCTCTTCAATCAAATTTAATTGGTCAAACCTATTATCGACCCATTCAGCCTCAGTCAACTTGGCTTCCATTATAACACGCAACGAGGGAATCTCTACCTCAACAGGGAGTACAACTTCCATTCCATATACCAGGGAGAACGAGGTTGCTCCTGTTGAAGTGCAGACAGATGTTCGATATCCATGCAGAGCAAAAGGGAGCATTTCATGCTAATCCTTATAAGTAACAACCATTTTCTGGATAATTCTCTTGATATTCTTATTAGCAGCTTCAACAGCCCCATTCATCTTTGGCCTGTATGGAGACGAATTGTGATGGACAATCTTGAATTCTTCACACAGTTCTGTCATCATCTTGTTGTTCAAATTCGAGCCATTATCAATGATGATTCTACTCGGCACACCATACCAGCATATAAGATTGTTTTTGATGAAACGCACAACCACCTGTTTGGTAACATTGGCATAAGAAGCAGCCTCTACCCATTTGGTAAAGTAGTCAATTGCTACCAAGATGAAACAGTGTACATTCGAAGCTTTGGGTTCTATCATCCCGATCATGTCTATACCCCACAGAGAGAAAGGCCATGGGGAGGAAATCACATTAAGAAGTGTCGGAGGCACATGGACCTTGTCTGCATAAATCTGGCATTTATGGCACTTCTTTTCAAATTTGTAACAATCAGATTCCAATGTCAACCAATAGTAACCTGCCCTTAGCATCTTTTTTGCCATTGAATGTCCATTAGCATGAGTGCCAAATGAACCTTCATGAATCTCATGCATCAACTTGTCTGCTTCATGTCTATCCACGCATCTGAGCAAGACCATGTCATAATTTCTCTTGTATAACACATTTTCACTGAGGAAGAAAATGCCTTCCAATATTCTCAGTGTCTTTCTATCTTTCTTTGACGCGCCAATCGGGTATTCCTGAGTCTGAAGAAAATGCTGGATGTCATAATACCAAGGTTTTTCATCTGCTACCTCCTCTGTTGTAAACACACGAGCGGGCCTATCCATCCATCGAACTGTAATACGTGGTATATCATTCCAAGTATTCACTTGGTACATGGAAGCCAGAGTTTCCAGAGCATCCGCCATTTGATTTTCATCTCTAGGAATGTGATGGAATTCAACTTTATTGAAGCAGGGTAGTAATCTTCTAGCATAATCTTTGTAAGGGATCAAGCCAAAGTGATGAGTATCCCATTCTCCTTTAATCTGATTTATTATCAAAGCTGAATCACCATACACATCTAGAATTTTGATTCTGAGATCAATAGCTTCCTCAAGACCCATGATGCAAGCCTCATATTATACCATATTATTAGTGCAATCAAATGTTAACCTTGCAGTAAAAGGAATGTGAGATCCATGAGGAATGACGATCACATCACCAATTCGTTTACCATAAGCATTCACCGCTCCATCAAATATCATACTCCAACGAGATTCAGGGTCGGGGCCTTCCTCAAGCAATGGTTGATCACAATCCTTCACTTTCAGGAACATCACATCCTCATCGGGGAATTCATATTCTGCAAACTGATGATCTCCCACCGGCTGGTGAGCAAGGTAATCTGCCAACACACTACTTTTGATAGCTTTTTTAGTACGGTACCCAATATCATATTCAGATAACAACATCTGCCAGCGGGCAATTCTCCCAGTAAGAGCATGATTCTCAAAAATATAATTGATTGGATCCATTTTGGAGATCAACCAAGTGGTATGATTCAACATATACTGCCGCAAACGCTTTGCCACCCAGGACAAAGCACAACACATTTTTTCTAGCGTGGAATACCACGACTCACAATCAGTGAACTTTTTGCGGAGATAATAAATGGCGAACTCTTTCTTCCCTATTTCATCTTGTTGTCCTAGAATACAACCCATGGATTTATCTAACATTGTAAGATACATAATCAATGGTCTTCCTTCTATGGGAGGGAGCAAGATAGGAGGTTCAAGCAGATACTCTTTAATACTCTCAAATTCCCTTTGGCAGTCACCCGTCCACACACAACCTTGATCTTTCTTTAACAACTTAAAGATCGGTTCACACTTTGCAGTCATGTGGGAAATGAATCTGGAAATATAATTCAAACGCCCGAGGAAACCCCTGACATGCTTTTCAGTTCTTGGTGTTAGCATTTCTTGAATTGCTTTGACTTTATCAGGGTCAACTTCAATTCCTTTCTGGCTAACGATAAAACCCAACAATTTCCCCGATCTAACTCCGAAGGTGCATTTATTTGGATTCAAGCGGAGACGATACTTCCTCAAACGCTTAAACAACTTCAACAAATCTTTTATATTCCCTTCTTCAGTTTGGGATTTTGCAATCATATCATCAACATATACTTCAATTTCCTTGTGCATCAGATCATGGAATAGGGTTGTCATAGCCCTCTGGTACGTTGCACCAGCGTTCTTCAACCCGAAGGGCATCACTCTGTAACAGAATGTTCCCCAGGGTGTGATAAACGTTTTTTTTCTATGTCCTCTAGAGCCATTCTTATTTGATTATACCCGGAAAATCCATCCATGAACGAGAATACCTTGAATTTTGATGCGCTGTCCACTAACATGTCAATGTGAGGCAATGTAAAATCATCTTTTGGACTAGCTTTATTTAGATCTCTGTAATCTACGAACATGCGGACTTTTCTGTCTTTTTTCGGTACTGGGACAATATTGGAAATCCATTGAGGATAAACTGACGTCACAAGAAAACCAGCATTAATCTGTTTTAGGACCTCCTCTTTGATCTTTACTGCCATATCTGGGTGGGTTCTTCTCAACTTTTGTTTAACTGGCGGACACTCTGGCTTCAACGGCAAACAATGCTCGACAATGTCTGTATCTAGACCAGGCATATCTTGATAAGACCAAACAAAAATATCCACATACTCTTTCAACATCTCAATCAACCCGCTCTTCATATCAGGATGAAATGATGCTCCAATCTTAACTTCCTTCGGATTTTCTTCTGAACCCAAATTAATCACTTCCAAAGGCTCCTTATATGGCTGAATGGTATTTTCCTCGTGCTCAAGCAACCGTGAGACCTCTTCTGGAATCTTATCATAATCTTTTTCTTCGGCCCCAAACACAGGACAATCAAAGTTGGGAGAGGGTACAGGGTCATTGTATTCAACGGGTTTTTTAATTAATCCGCATATGTGATTTATGATTGCTTTTAGAGACTGACACATATAACAAGTGATCATGCAGATTAATTTTCAGTTATTATTTATTTTGAAAGGGTTTTTCATTTGATTACCATTTCCCAAGAAAAAGCAGAAAATAAAGACATATTTTTGGAAGCAAAGAAAACTTTTATTAATGATCTTAAAAATCAAAGCAAACAGATAAGCCCATATAATACTTTCACCTTGGGCAGAGTGAAAGCTTTTCAAAAGAAAGAAACATATTAACAAAACAAATTACTTTGAAATATGTATGCAAGAAGGAATATCAATGGTGACCCAGTTCAGAACTCGGACTCCATGCGTCACATAATTTGGTACTTCCTGCTCTACTTCATCCTCTTCAACAGCATTAATTCCAGAACCAATTGGATGGAGGTAGCCTCCGCTGCGAAAAACATCATGATAACTGTTAACAGAATACTTTGACTTCAAACTTTCTCTTTTGCCCTTCTTCGAAGAGAAACCCAAACCAATTCTGTTCTTGTTCACGGGTGGATCCACCTGACAAACAGTACGACAGAAAGTAGCATGCAACTGCACTAGATCCTCATTCAAATGATCCACATCAAAAATTCTGAATTCACCAGGACATCCAGAAACCATATTCACCTCCTCTTCATATTCCGCCCTAGGCCTGATTATATGGATTAAACCTTCAGCCATCATCTCCTATAAATCAGCCTTTATCTTCTCGCAACCATGTATATTTGTACTGCAAATAGCACAACTGGCATGGTCATGCGTATAATAACTGAATTCACGGAGGTCTGCGTGCATCTTCACCAAATCTCCTCTAACCAGTTTAATGTTAAAAATTCGAAAGTCTCCTGGACAATCGGCCACCATATTTACAACATTCACTTCCCCGTGCTTGGGTAGAGGATTGTCTTTCACATTAGGTCCCACGTCTTTGAAAGATAAAATTCCAGAATTCACCAACCTTTGCACTTCAGTCCTCAAAGGATAACAATTCTCAACACTATGCCCTGGTGCTCCCTGATGAAAGGCACATGTCTGGTCTGCTTTGTAATACCAAGGCAATGGTGATGGTATGACGGGAGGTGGTCGTGTCTGGACCAACTTCTTCTGAATCAATACTGGTAGTAGCTCTGTATAACTCATGGGAATAGGGTCATAGTTCTCCCTTCTCTGATTATACCCTTGATTCCCCTGCTGGGACGGTCTCTGATAAGCAACGGTAGTCGGAGCGACATTCATAACAGGAGTAACTGAGGCAACTTACTGATGACGCTGATAATTCTTTCTAAGAGAGTTTACCCTTCTCTCTTGCATAACAACATTTGTATCTGTGATCGGTGGATCTGGAACTGACTGTTTAACGCTGGTTCGCGAAATGTCGCGGAAGCAAGAGTCGCCACCGTCTTTTATTTTCTCCAAAGGGAAAGGACAAAAGCACCAAAAAATTCCTTATAGAGATTTCTCTCGGTTCGGGAGGTAGATTATAGAAAGGGAAGGTGTTAGCACCCTTTCTATCCATGGTTATCCATGGGCTCTTAGATACTTGCTCATTTGTGTTTTCAAAATGGTTTGTTTTCTTTTCAACTGTGGGTTTTAAAAAGGTTTCTTTGAAAATTTCAGTTCAACTCTTGTATCAGTCCTCAAGAGTGTTTGAAAAGTTGCTTTCGAAAGCTTTTTGAAAAGTGTTGGTGTGAAAAGTATTTTTTGATTTGTTTTGAAACTAGAGCAAGTATCTACGAGTTGTCTACCTACCCTAAGGAATTCGTCTGTGTAAATGTCCTTAAAGTAGTGCCATCCCACCATTGAGAGGTAGGTAGCACCACCGTTGGAGGTGTTCGGGTCAATTCGAGGGTTCGGGACATGGTGATCACCGGAGCAATAGGAAGACACCTTAGAAGCTACCCTCATGCCATGTTCATGGACATGAGGACTTACTAAAACGTCCTCTACTCGACGACCACCTTTCGAGGGGTAAGGCAACAGTGAGACGTACCCTAGGGGTGGTGTGTGATTTGTGTGTCATGTTCATTTATGTTTATCTTGTTCATACATTGGTGATCTACGCGTTTCTTTTATTTTGGCATTCATTCTTTCATGCAAATTATTAACAATTAAAAAGATGCGAGAATTAAAAGTCCTACGCTATTACAAAGGCGCGGGTCTACATCGCCAAAGTAATCCAAGACCCGATTTGAAGTAAAAAAGTAATGCGGAAAATAAATACCCTAATTGATCTATTACATAGCTTTGGGAGAATTACATGAAATTTATAAAAAGGAAATAAAATAAGCGCGCGAAATAGAATTGTGATCGAATGCGAGGGCGTTGGACCCTTTTAAGGAAATTAAATTGGAATCATGAAATTGATTAAAAGAAAATAAAAGAAAGAATTTTTGGAGTTTTTTGCATTTATGGAGTTTAATGAGAATTAATGGAAATAAAACCTAATTCTAAACTATTTTTAATTTATAAAAAAAAATATTTAAGTTTGTACCCTAATTTTAGCCTAATTATTTACATGGCAATTTATTTACAAAATAAATAATTAATTATTAATAATGGTAAAAGAAAAAGAGAAAAAAAAGATAAAAGTATTTAAAACCCTAATTCTACATTTTTTAGTTTATTAGGAAAAATATTAGAATTAAACATAGAATTAAAAAACTAAATTAATTAATAAAGTTTATTTACAAAATAACATTAAATAAAATATATTTATTTTTTGACTTTCTGATTTTTTTGGTATTTTTTATGGAAATTAATTATTTTTTGTGAATTTATTAAAATAATTAAAACAAGATAAAACAAGAATTAAAATAAGAGAAGAAATTTAGAAAGAGATTTACAAACAGGGGGGGGGGGGTTATCTGGCCCTTTTGGAGGTGATATTGTAGCAAACAGGCCCAATGAATTAAGGCCTTCAGTTGACTTTTCAGGGCGTGTGTGGCATGGTCAATGGAGGTGCATGATAGACCTCTCATCCTGGCTTTTGGATTGATCTTAGTGGACATGTGGCAAGTCTCAGCGCTGCGTGTTTGGTGGTCATCTGGACATATTGAGTACCTGATCATATTATAAGAAAAAATAGAAAGACATATGGGGGACCTGGGAATCGAACCCAGGTCCCAAAGCTTGCCAACGATGCTTTCCACCAACTGAGCTGCGTGTTCATTCATAAATATAATGGGATAATATTATTATATGTGAAAAAGCACGCTTATTGGTAGAAACGAAAAAACGCGCTAAAACATTTGAATGATCCAACCGGGCTATGACAACTCATCTTCTTCCTCGTTTGTGTGTTTTGCCCTAAAAAAAAACAGTTAGATAGCGGGGGTTTTAAACCCCCACTAAATGAAGAACAGGATAATAGCGATTAGCGTATGGTGGCTCACAAATTGAGCGCGACTAGTGTAATCAATTCGTGTGAAGGTCGTGAGTTCAGTGGTCCGGGTCTTGTTGGCCAATTTTTCTGGACAAGAGAAACCCCAATTCTACAGCCTTGAAACCCTAGCGACCTCCAATGGTAACTTTGCATATAGGGCACGAAAACTCAATTGAAATACACCATTAGTTTCAGAATGATTAGATTAGTATAAAACGATCATTAAAATGTATGAATATGGCATATAATTCAAAGCACGAATATGAGAAAAGTTTGAGAAATTTGAACTTCTATATACCAATTCTTGATGCGTGTGGACTGGAAAAGAATGCAGTTAGGTTCAGTGAAGCCTTGCCAAGCTATTGAAATTGGTTAGAGGCTTTGAATCGTCCTCTAATGTCGTTTTCAGTTTTGACTTTTTTTCCAAAAATTGCAAAGTGTGTTCTTGATATGAGGCGCAACTTGAAGGTCTCTTGCACTAGGGTTAAGTTCTGTTTATGTATGGGAATGGATTAGGGTAAGAATCAAGTCCAAAAACCCTTGTAGTCATGAATCAAATATTTTATTTTAATGGCATATTTTTTCAATCTTTTTCATGTCTTTTAGTACCAATCATGGCCAAATCTTTCCTTTTTTGGAGGTGCACGAATCTTGAGTAACCAATGAGGGCATATGCTGCATAAAAAGATTCAAACACATTTGTTTAGTATTTTTTTCATATTTTATTTAATTAAATGAATTAATGGTGATTAAAAATTCAAATAAATAATAAAAATGATGAAATAAATCCCCTTTGGGCCAAATGGTCGTGCATAGCCTTTGGATAATGATTCTTGGAAGAAAATGTGGCCCATTAGCAATTTTGAGGCATTTGAAGTAAAGTTGACTTTTCAAAATTCCCAAAAATTTCCCAACTTCCACAAGGCATATCTTGCTCAATTTTTAAGCTTTGATCATGTTCTTGGAGATTTCGGAAAGGTATTGAAGTCCTCTAACAAATGCCTTTAGTCCCATGTCATTTTCATTTACCAATCTCAAGTTATGGTCTTTGACTTAAAGTACCTTTTTGTTGACTTTTGAAAATGACCTATAATGTTGAAATTGATAACTTTTTGTGAGAGCATTTATTGGACTTGAAGTGTGAAGTGGAGTTGTAGGAAATGTCTTTCTCTTCAAAATGAGCTTTGGATGGAATTTTTCTGATAAACCATGTGGAAGTTATGCCCTGGTCAAGTTACAGTTGACTTTTTCAACTGTCCAAATATGGAAACTTTTGCATCTTGAGACTTTTTGAGCCATGCCTTGAGAATCATGATCAAGCATTGATCAAATGATGTTTGTGGCTTCAAAATAAGATGATGACAAAAAATTTGAACTTTTGACTGTCAAATGACCATTTTGCCCCTATAGTTGACTGTAAGGCAATTAGGGTTTTTGACTGCGCAATTTTGTGCTGTAAGTCTTGAAACTTGACATGAGGATGCTTGACCATGTTTGTGGGGATGTGGGACTTGATTGGGCCCTTGGAAACTTCAATTTCTTTGTCAGAATCAAAACCCTAGTTTTTGACTGTTAGGAGGCCCTTGAACTGTGCAACCCTTGAGGAGATTTTGAAGCATGCTCTTTGCAATTCTTGAAGAATATGGGAGGGCAAATTTTGGGGTGCAACAGTTGCCCTTGTTCAATCTTCTTAGACCTGAGGATGCAGATTGGCTGACGTGCCTTTCGTAATCCGAAGGTGGAAGATGATTGAACACTAGAGTGCCCAGAAATTTGCGCTCATATAGTAGTGTGATGGTAGGAATGGGCTTATAGATGCCATTTGGAGATTGATGGATAGGATGATGGGCTTATAGATGCCATGCTGAGAGGTGATGTATAGGTGGATGGGCTTATAGATGCCATCTGGATGTCAGTCGCGTAAGAGATTCCTTAGCGAGAACTTGCGTACCTGAAAAAGAAAATGATTACCTGACCTGTTACAGGAGTTGGTCTTCAAACTCTTTGTGTAGATGTGCCCTGACTGGTTACAGGAATTGAATCTGGAGCTTCAAAAGATGATGAATGAACCAGGGATGGTTACTACCTCAACGGGACGGTGAGAGAACCTTGGAAGATTACTACCTCAACAGGAACGCTGAGAGAACCTTGGATGATTACTACCTCAACAGGAACGCTGAGAGAATCATAGGCGACTTCAACCTCAACAGTAACACTGAGAGAATCTTGGGCGACTTCAACCTCAACAGTAACGCTGAGAGAATCTTGGGCGACTTCAACCTCAACAGTAACGCTGAGAGAATCTTGGGCGACTTCAACCTCAACAGTAACGCTGAGAGAATCTTGGGCGACTTCAACTGAGTCTTCATCAGGAAAATCTTTAGGGATTGATTTAACTGGGCTAGAGAAGGCCTTTGATTGGATAAGAATCAAGAAAAATCTTAGGGTCGACTTAACTAAACCAAGCAAGGTCTTGGAATCTTCAACTGGATAAGAAACAGGGAGATCTTAGGGTCGATCTGACTGAACCAGAGAAGGCCTTTGACTGGATAAGAAACAGGAAAATCTTAGGGTCGATTTAACTGAACCGGACAAGGTCTTGAAATCTTCAACTGGATAAGAAACAGGGAGATCTTAGGGTCGATCTGACTGAACCAGAGAAGGCCTTTGACTGGATAAGAAACAGGAAAATCTTAGGGTCGATTTAACTGAACCGGACAAGGTCTTGAAATCTTCAACTGGATAAGAAACAGGGAGATCTTAGGGTCGATCTGACTGAACCAGAGAAGGCCTTTGACTGGATAAGAAACAGGAAAATCTTAGGGTCGATTTAACTGAACCAGACTAAAGTCTTGAAATATAGTTGAGAACCTAACTGGGTCTTTCCTGAAAGGTAAAGGTCAGTCATATGCAAGGCATGATATGAATCAGGCGATGATGTTCTCAACATAAATGAGATTTGTAAGATATGATGCGTATATGCATGCTGTAATGAATGAAAATGTAATGTTTATGAACATATGTTTTCGTTTTAGGAAAACAAATCCTTGACGGATGCCGGGAAGTCATATCCTGGGCTGATGTTGGAGAATAGTGCTTTGTTGTCTCCGCTGGGGATGATAGTTGCAAGAATACCGGTAGGAGAAGATAACTCCGTTGGGGAATAAACTTGGCGAATAGAACACTCTGCGGGGAGAAAACTACTCTAGTGATCTTGCTGGGGAGCAATACTCTGTGGGGAAGAGGTACTTTGCTGAAATGTTGATGGTAACTTCGCTGGGGATACCATTGTCATGTTGGAAGTGTTAATAGACTTCGCTGGGGATAAGAAGACTTCACCGAGGACGATCTTTCTGTGGCTTTTGGATGAGGATAACCCAGTTATATCCTGGTAGGGAAATAACTCTTTGAATAAAGCCGGGAGACGCGTTCGTGCTCTGCGAGGATAAGCTTCCAGAATCTACTGGGGATAAGCTTACTGCTTGGGGAGATGGATTCCAACTTTCCTAGGGAACTGGATTGGACTCTCCTGGGGAAGTCTTGAACTGTAACGGGGAAGTGGCTCCATTGAATGTTTGATATACCGCCGGGGAACAATCTTTAGGTCAAGACTGCCGGGGATGCTTGTTAAGAATATCCGTATACTGTGCTGGGGAATGTTGAGATCTGCTGGAGGATACTCGATTTCCTTAAGGCTGTTGTAACTTTGCTTGGAGAGAGTGCATTAACTTGCTGGCTCACTCTCTGGGGAATTAAGATATCCTGGTTATGTTCTTCAGCTGAACCTACCTTGATACCTTGGAGGACAGAACAATTAGGTTGCTTAGACAACTCTTTATTGCCCCTGTTTCTACTGTTACCTGTAATTAATCCTTTGTTTCGTACGCAAATATTCATGAGTGAGCAGATTATTGTCAATGCATATATCACAAATTGAACCTTGGACGTTCTTCGCAAAACAAAACAGAAAAGGAAAAACAATTGGCAATTTTAACTGAAAAGTGATTTTTGTATTGATTTTGAATTTGCCTGTAAATAGGCGTTTATGTACAAGAGGCTGACGTCCTAGTAAGAGAACGCCGCCGAACAAAAGAGTTTATACAAATTTGTACAAAGGAAAATAAAACAGCTATGTGAAATGAATGATCCACTGGGTTTCAACTCTGCTATTGCCTTTATATCTCCGAGCGTCTCATCACTTGATGACCTTAGTTGAAGGTGAAGCTGACTGATCGATGCCGTCTGAACTTGATGTTGATACCAGATTCTGGATGCAAGGTGATCCAATGAGACATAGTATTACGCTTTATCCCTAACTTTTGCCTGGACCGCCCTTTCGGGTTTTCAGTCCACCGGGATACCCATTTTTGCCCAAGCCGCCTTTTCAGGTTTTCGACTTGTCGGGTGTACAGATATTTTTCATTTCATCCCTTCATTTTGCCCGAACCCTTTTGGTTCGCCGGGAAGCCCTAATTTTTGCCTAGGCATGTCAGCCTAGCGGGTCTTTATTATGCGTAGTATCTTTTTACTATGTCTGCATTGGCGGGGTGAGGAAGGTCGTCACCATCCATGTTGGTTAGAATCATGGCTCCTCCTGAGAACACATGTTTAACCACAAATGGCCCTTCGTACGTAGGGGTCCATTTGCCCCTTGGATCACTCTGAGGGAGGATGATACGCTTGATTACCAGATCCCCAACTTGATATTCTTGTGGTCTGACCTTTTTGTTAAATGCCCTGATCATCCGTTTTTGGTACGTCTGTGTTGTACCCCAAATTTTAACCTAAGATATCATCTCCCATCTGCATCGTTACATTGCCAGTGTTTTGATCTTTTGATTTTAAAAATTCATAACTTTTTCGAGTCGAGAGCTACTTATTTCTGAACACTAAATTTATTAATTGATTCATGCTAAAACAATGTTTATTAATTATTTATTATCTTAAATTTAAATAATTGGAATTTGTTTTCAATTGTTATATAATTTAAAGATTTATAAATAATAAAATAAATATTAGAAAAGAGGCGTATTAATCGTTCAGACAGCGTTTATTTATTATTCACTATCTTAAATTTAAATAATTGGAATTTATTTTCAATTAATACATAATTTAAAGATTTATAAATAATATAATAAATATTTGAAAAAAGTTCATTAATTGGTCAATAATGGTTATTTAATTATTTATCATTCTAAGTTAAATAATTGAAATTCTATTTTTTAATTATTACAATTTAGAAAATTTTGAATAATGAATTAAATAATTGAAACTATTAATTGATCAATGATTTTATTTATTTGTTTATTATTCTGAATTTAAGTAATTGAAATTTATTTTCAATTATTATACAATTTAAAGAATTATAAACGATAAAATAAATAATTAGAGAGAAGGAAGGAATTAATTGGCAAATATTGGAATTTTATTCATTTTTATTCTAATTGTACAATTATTGTGTAAATACTGTATTTATTTACAACGAATTTACAATAATAATTTTTACAAAGTTAAAATGAAATAAAAACTATTCTAATGTTTTCTAATTCTAAATCTTCTATCCAATGCCTTTTTGTCTGCTCATTTGATTTTACCTGCAAAAGCAATTAAAAGAAAAATTAGAATTGAACAAATAATTAAAAGCAGAAAATTATTTAGTGTTCATCATTAAAAGCAACGGCTGGAATCAGTTTACCCTTTTTGCAAATCACGGGATTTCTCCCGGTTCACAAAAAGGGAGGAATTTTTATTTTTCAAAAAATGAATGCACAATTCAAAAACATGCACAAATTCATTTCTTTTGTCAAATTTGCATTTTTATTGTAAACTGCATAATCTCAAATCATTTCAGTTCAAAAAGCATATGCATTTTCAAAGGCCATTGCATAAATCAACATAAAATGCATAAAACCAAACAGCATATGCATTTTCAATTCCAAGACAAATTGCAACGTTAACATACAACAACATAGGAAGAAGCCAAAACAAATAGGCTCCCTTTGTGCCATTGCAAGACAAAGAGAAATGTGCAGTTCAAAACAATTTTTGCAAGCAAGTATATTTCCTTTTACATCATGTTCCAGCCCATGCAATTTCAGAACAAGTACAGTACACATTATCTTAATGCATCAGTTGGTACTTAAGAGAGAGAAGAGAGAAGAAAGTGTGGTTTTGCAGGTTTTGGTTTAGGCAGAAGGAATTACAAAACAAAGCTACAGCAGTAACTCAGTAAAAAGAAAGCATGAAATAAGATATCAAACAAAACTGATATAACAGTATGGGATGCAGAGGTCAAAAGCAAGAAATATAGTTAAAATATTCAAACCTGGAACATAAGCCAAGATAAACCAACGGTTAGTATAACAACAACAAACCCCCTTTAAGTTCAAGGAGCCAAAACCTGTTTTAGGGGCATTCAAAAAACAGAACTAAAATATACAAGAAGCCATTCTCAGAGTCAAGAAAGCAAAAAACCAGTGTAACCTGCCTAAGCATACAAAAAACCGATTTCCATCAACACAACATGTCCTAAAATTGTTCCAAATCAGCATAGATCCCAAACCTGCTATCTCATAAACCAGATACCAAACCTGCAATCTGCATAAACCAGACCATAACCTTGGCCCAAACCTCATTAACCTGATTGAGCCATCAAACCAATACCAAAAAATTATTCAAAGCCAAACATATGGCCTAAACCGTTTAACCTGCATATCACCACAAACAGTATGGCCTAAACAAGAAACCTTCTGCCTACTGTAAAAAAAAAACACCATCACCTTTTCAAAACCAATATCAAAACCATATGGCCTAAACCATCAAGCCCCAAAACTTACTGCATCACCATTTCAAAACCAACAAAGCATAAACCATTGAAACCATGTCCAAACACGAAGGCCTTAGCATGTTCATCATTGGCCATAAACAAATCATACAGTAGTATAGGCGAGAAGAAGAAAAGGAATTGTCAAACCGTTTCAACATTAGCAAATCAAAGTATCCAACAATAGCCAACAGAAATTTGGAATAGGAAATTCAGTGTCAAACACAGGGCCTCAGAAATCTTCATCATTGGCCAATACGAAAGCAACCAAAAGCAACGATACGAAGGCAGGAGGAAGAGAAAAAGAAGAAATACCAAGCAACAGAAGCAAAGCTCACGCGTTTCACCCCATCGCCCCGGCCTCCTAGCTCGTCAAACCTTCCTCCTCCGTCTCCGCCTCAAGGTAGCTTTTTTATCCCTCGTTTACTTTCATAATACCTCCAACAAGCAATAATGTGAATGAGAATTAAATAGATAAAAATCATGAACATGCAAGCTTGTAACAAACCCTAACGAAATCGGAAACAATTGTACCGTGAGCCTCCTCGCCGTAGCATTTAGTTGGAGGGAAGAAGAAGATTGGAAGCTGGTGGCCTTTGGGACGAGAGAAAAAGCTCGGACAAGGACCAATGACGCGCGAGAAAGATGAGAGCGAAGAAGACGATACAAGAAGCTTGGGCGTTGTTGCTGCTAACCAAAACCCCTAATCCCTTTTTACCCACTAATACAATGATAACCCTAAAACGATTGTGAGATAATGCTTGGGCCTTAACTCTGCTTCCTGCCTTAAGCCCAACGAAATTGCTTGTACACCCCCGTTTCTGTTTTCTTCTTAATCAGATTTGGGCTCTCTCAAAATCCTCTAGCCCACTTTGATCTTTTATTTTACTTCCTTTTAATTTTGATCCATTTTCTTTTTATTTGATTTCTTTAGCCCATTTAGAATTTTATTAGTTTAATTTTAATTATAAGTTTAGTTAAATAGAGATAATTCAATCAAAACAACTTTAAATAATTGGATCTCTTTTTATTAGGTTTAAACTTTAGGTTTGAGTTAATAATTTTAAATATCCCTTTTTAATTAGGTTTAAATTAATAACTTTTAAGTTTACTTTAGTTTAGAGTTATGTTAATAAATCTTAAAATAATATCATATATTACACAAAAACAAATAAAAACTAAAAAAAAATATAAAAAAATAGAAAACTTAAAAAATATCTTTTCTTCCCTCGCTTTAATTAATATTAGATAAAAAACATAAAAATGCACGTTCACACATTTAGTCTTTTATTCATCTGTTGTATATCATTATCTGCATAATATTCTGTCAATTATTTCATCGTACTTGTTTATTTTGTTTATGTCTAAATCCAAGGGAATTGTTTAATTTTTGTCGACTCCATGTCATCAAAAAAAAAACATTGTGCGAATACCCTCATTTCATCAAAACTTAAGACAATTTTCCCTCAAATCTTCAATCTTTTCGAAACTCATACCTGTTAAGCAAAAACTTCGACATTAGGTCGCCGTACCTTCAAAAACCCGTCCGTACCCCTTTTCGGCCAAAATAAATTATTTTTAATCAAACAAACGAATTTTAATAAACAGAAATTTCAAAAGGTTCCTATAGAGTACTATAGATACATTGGGTGCTAATACCTTCCCATTGTATAACCAACCCCCGAACCATAGATCTTTTCAAAACGCCTTGTATTTTCATTACTTTTTAAAAGTATTATTTACATTGCATATTTAGGGTTTTATTTCGCTCTTTCCCCTTTTCCCTTGGAAACAATAAAGCGCGGTGGCGACTATTGCTTTTGCGAGACGAATTAATCAATAATTCGATCTCCGATTTACCCCGCTACATTTTTTATCGCTACAGAATTGGCGACTCTGCTGGGGACAGATTGACCTCTTGCTGGTCCATCCCTAAGTGGGTTAAGCCTAGTTTGTTTTATCTGTTTTATTATTATTTGATTTGCTTGATTATGTGTTTAAATTGGGGTTGTTTGGTTTTTTACAAAGGACGAATCCTATACCCGGATTAAGTAACACTTAAGGAATAGGACGGGCGGTATAGTCATGTTAACTTTGAGGGAGTAATCCCGAAGAAGGAGGCATGAGATTCCCCACTCAATGGAAGGCCCTCTTGAACTTAATATTTGTTTACCGAGTAATCGGGAAGACATTATTATTTTCGACCTAGGATCCCGAGAAGTTGAGAACCGTAGAACCCTAACCCATCTTGGCCTTTTTAGGTGTAGCGCGAAGACTATAACGGAGTAATTCGGAAGTAGTTGTTACGTGATGCTACGCTCGGACGAGTTTCTCTTGAGAATATTGCTAATTATTGAGTAATCAAGACGTTGGTAATATCCGAAGGAGGAATGTGGACTCTGGGAACTCTTAGAACCTTGTCTTACAGGGGCGATCAAACCGTTAGTACAGACCTTTGGGTGGGCTTTACCCCTAGCTCCATGCTGAACGGTGAACCTTTGAACCCCATGTTTGCAAGCTTGTGTGTGACTGTTGCATTATCATTCATTCATGCATTCATCAACATCTTTGTAAAAAACTTGTTTTTCAAGGAACTTCGGAATGATTTTGGCAGACATCTAAAGTATTATGGAATTTGGAAGGAGAAATACTCGAAGCTTTAGTTTCAAGGAGCCCAAGATTGAAGACCTGAAGAGTTTGATTCCGAAGATCGAGAGTCCGACGGATTTTCAGAAGAAGTATGGGTCCATTGTACCTCTCATGAAGCGCAAGATGAAGGAAGGCATCCTCAACACGTTGGTTCAATTCTACGATCCTTTGTACCGATGTTTCACCTTTCCGGATTACCAGTTGATGCCCACCTTAGAAGAGTATTCCTACATACTTGGTTTATCGATCACCGACTATGTTCCTTTTTCTGGTTTAGAAGAAGAACCCAAATCTCACGAGATAGCGACCATCACCCACTTGAAGAAATTAGAGATAGAGGAGAACATGACTACAAAAGGGGGAATCTGAGGTTTGTCTGCGCAGTTTTTGTTGAGGAAAGCTCGTCATTTTGCTGAGATAAAGGATATTGTTGCCTTCGAAGACGTGTTTGCTTTACTCGCCTATGGTCTATTCTTGTTCCCTAACGTTGATAAGTTTGTGGATATCAACGCCATCAGAATTTTCCTAATTGGAAATCCGGTCCCTACGCTGCTAGGAGATACCTACTACTCCATCCATCTTTGAAACTCTTATCAAGGAGGGATGATTATTTGTTGTGCACCGTTGCTGTATCAGTGGTATGTTCGCATCTACCTGGGTCTGATGTTTTCTGGGATCTCGAGAAGGAACCGCGTTGGGCGCCAAAGATTATGGATCTCACTCATTTCGACATTGACTGGTATAATCGAGTTTACTACAACGTGAAGATCATCGATAGCTGTGGTGCTTTCCCTAACGTGCCTCTTCTCGGTACGAGAGGTGGAATCAACTATAACCCTGTTCTCGCGCGCCGTCAGTTTGGGTACCTGATGAGGGATAAGCCAAACAACATCCATGTGAGTGGTTTCTTTCTTCAGGAAGGACGAGATCATCAGGCAGCTAAGAGGGAGATCGAAGGAGCTTGGCGCCACATCCATAGGAAAGGGAGAGATATGTTAGGACATAGAGGTGCCGTTTCTTTGGAGCCTTACCTACAGTGGGTCCGTGCTAGGGCTTGTGCTCTCAAGATGCCCTATAAACTTGAGAAACCTTTATTCCCTGCCATTGCACCATCATCTGTTGTTATCCCTGTCTCGAATATAGGAGAATACCAAGGAAATCTGGCTAGGATGAAGTCCGAGAGGGATGCTTGGAAAGAAAAGTACCATATGTCTGAATATGAGAATCGAGTCCTGACTCGACAGTTAAAGGAAAAGGAGGAGTTGCTGTTTATTCAAGACGGTCGGTTCATTGATCACGATGAGAAACTTCGTCAAAAGGATGCTTTGCTGAAGAAGTATGCTAGTGAAAGGAAGAGAAAGAAGGAGGGTCCGGTAAGCGTTGCTCTTGTTCCTAATCCGTAGAAGGAAATCATTGATCGACTGGTAGCTGAGAGAAAAGAGATGGAAGACTTTTATGAAGAGAAGATCAAGAAGCTCCGGTTACAGTTGGTGTTTGGTCCTTCATCTGAGGATTCTGAGTGATCTTTAGCTTTTCGTTTTATTTTACTGACGTCATTTTTGTAAAACTATGTAAAAGGGCTTCATGCTCCGAAGTTGTAATTTATTGCTTTATTATGGGCTTCATGCTCCAAAATTGTAATTTATCATTTTATTATGGGCTTCATGCTCCAAAGTTGTAATTTATTGCTTTATTTTTAGACTTCATGTTTTAAAATTGTGATTCATCGCTTTAGTATGGAGTTCATGTTTCGAAGATGTAATTTACTGCTTTCGTTATTGGGTTGTTATCCCAAAGTTGTAATTTATTGTTTTGTTATTCCAAGTTGTGAGTTGTAATTTACTGTTTTCAATTAATGGATTGAGTTTTTGTTGTTCCAAATTCCTTTACCATTGATGTATGCAAAATTATTAAAGTTCCTTGAAAAACTTTTAAAATGAATCATCATTTGTATCACACATCATGCATCATTCAACATTTCACTTCACATGTTTTCTAGAGTCTTATCCTTGTTCTTTTTCCACTCCCAAGGTTGTCAAGCTGTCTCACCGATACGACACTCGAGCCAATCGTCAGAGGAAAATGGAAGATCTGGAACAGGAAAACCATGAGCTTCGTGGGGAAGTTGCTACACTTCGTGTCGAGATGGAAAAGTTAACTGCGTTAGTGGAAAGTTTGGTGGCTGTTCAGAATCAGCCATCGACTACAGCTGCCGAGATTCAGACTTCAACTCCAGTGGTTTCCGAGATTGTCACCGTTCCTACCTCCGTGACTCAAATCAACTCCCCGATTCAACATTAGATGCCGAAGGGTTTTCCGTGGGAAATGCCTTACAACTTTGTGCCAGAGGGGTATCAGCCTGCCGTACAACCTTTATTTCAACCTGCTTTGTCTCTTCCTCAACCAGAGACAACTGCCTTGCCGCCAGTAATTCCGTCTGTAACACCTTTTCCGCAACCGATTATGACAACCGTTGCTCCTGTGGTCCACTCAGTGCCATACCTGAATGAACCTACTTATCCTGCCGAGCCTGCTGAAAGTTTGGGTCTCTTTGATAGAATGGAAGAATTTCAGGATCAGTTCCAGGAAATGCAGAAGGAGCTTAGAGCATTGAAGGGGAAAGATTTGTTTGGGAAGAACACGCATGAACTTTGTTTAGTTCCGAATGTCAAGATTCCAGCAAATTCAAAGTGCCAGACTTTGAGAGATATAAGGGTGATTCGTGTCCTAGAAGTCATTTGACAATGTACGTGAGAAAGATGTCTACATGTTCCGACGATCATGACTTGTTGATTCACTATTTTCAAGATAGTTTGACGGGTGCTGCTCTAAAGTGGTATATGGGTTTAGACAGTATTCGGATCCGCAACTTCAACGATCTTAGCGAAGCCTTTGTCCATCAGTACAAGTATAACGTTGACATGGCACCGGACAGGGATCAACTCCGGGCGATGTCGCAGAGAGACCGAGAATCTTTTAAGGAGTACGCCCAGAGGTGGCGTGAAATTGCTGCTCAAATCTATCCACCTCTTAAGGAGAAAGAGATGACGAAGATATTTTTGAAGACTTTAGGGTCCTTTTACTATGAAAGAATGATAGCCATCGCACCCAGTGACTTCACCGAAATGGTAAGCATGGGCATGCGGTTAGAGGAAGGGATTCGTGAAGGGCGTTTGGTTAAAGAAGGGAGTCCATCTAGCAGTACTAAGAAGTTTGGAAGTGTTTTCCCGAAAAGAAAAGAGCAGGATGTCAGCGCTTTGTTCCCAGGTAGACCAAGGAGAGATTACTCTCACGTTGCGGCAGTCACTCCGGCTGTCCGCCCAGCTTTGATGACCCCAGTTCATCAAACCCCACCAACTCAACAACGACCATTTCAGCAGCAGCCTCGACAACAGGCTTATCCATTCAACAATCAGAACCGTTCACCTAGAAAACCGCAGTTCGATGCCATTCCTATGACGTATACTGAATTGTTCCCTGCTCTTATCAGAAAGAATCTCATAACGACAAAGCCTCCTCCTGTCGCACCAAACAGTACTTCTCCGTGGTACAAGGCGGATCAGTTTTGTGAATATCATCAAGGGTCGCCGGGGCACAACCTTGAGAACTGTTTTGCTCTGAAGGCGGACGTGCAGAGATTGATTAAGAATGGTATCTTGTCTTTCAAGGATGTTAATCCCAATGTTAGAGATAATCCTTTGCCTCGACATGGGGCAGCTTCAGTAAATATGGTGGAAGGTTGTCCGTGGAAGTTTCGAGTTTTTCAAGTTGAACACATAAGAGAATCGTTGATCAGGTTACATTAGAGTTTGAGAAGACTTGCCTTTGTTAGACATCAGCATGATTATGATGTTTGTGAATTTTGTTCAAGAGAGGTTGATTGTCCTATTGTGAAGGAGGATATTCAGAAGTTGTTGGACCAAAGAGTTATCACCATTACGTATGACAGAAATCCGGAGGATGAAGTGAATGTTATCATACCACAATTCAATTTGACTGAATCAGTAGAGATTGCTTACGACAGTCAGACTGCACCTGTTGATCCTTTGATTATTTACCCACCTGGTCCTGTGCCTTACAACTCAGACCAAGCTGTACCGTATAAGTATAATGCCAAAATGATTGAGAATGGGGTAGAAGTCTCTATACCAACAAGACCGTCTTTTGTTAACATTGCTGATGTGAGTAGAGTTACAAGAATTGGACGTGTTTTTGCAGCAGTACCTTTGAAGAGACCAGAAGTTCAAGTCAGGAGACCTATACTAGCGGAGATTCTAGTGAGAAATGTTGAACCCAGGGTTGAGATAGGTCGATCCAGTGAACCTATCCCTCACCCTGAGGATGATGAGATCTTGAAGCTTATCAAGAGAAGTGAATATAAGATTGTGGACCAACTATTGCAAACTCCTTCCAAGATTTCTTTGCTTGCTTTACTGAGAGATTCTGGTGCCCATAGAGAAGCTTTGATGAAGGTCTTGGACCAGGCATTCATGGATCATGATGTGACGGTTGACCAATTTGATGGAATTGTGGGAAATATTACTTCGTGCAACAATCTTGGTTTCAGTGATGAAGAACTCCCGGAGGAAGGGAGGAACCATAATATGGCTTTGCATATCTCAGTAAGTTGTGGAAATGATACTTTATCAAGTGTGTTGGTAGATACAGGTTCGTCGTTGAATGTGATGCCCAAGACTACTTTATCTAGGCTCTCGTATCCAGGTGCTCCTATGAGACCTAGTGGAGTAATTGTTAAAGCGTTTGATGGTTCTAGGAAGACAGTCATTGGTGAAGTGGATCTTCCTATAGTAATTGGTCCCCACACTTTTCAAATTACTTTCCAAGTGATGGATATTCATGCTGCCTACAGTTGCTTATTGGGTCGTCCATGGATCCATGATGCAGGGGCAGTCACCTCTACGCTCCATCAGAGACTAAAGTTTGTAAGGCATGGGAAGCTAGTGATGATTGGGGGAGAGCAAGCTATGGTGGTAAGCCATTTATCATCATTCTCTTTTATTGATGCTGACGAGAATGTTGGAACCCAGTTCCAAGGTCTTTCTGTCGCCAAGAATACAGTGAAGAAGCAAGGGGCATCCATCTCTTCTTTTGAGGATGCGCGACGAGTGGTGGAAAGTGGTTCGGCCGAAGGATGGGGCCAGGTGTTGACGTTACCCGAGAACAAGTCTGGGGAAGGTCTGGGTTTTCATCCAGTGTCTGCAAGAGTCAAGAAGGAGGTGGTTGTTCGTCCGATTCAAGAGGTTTTCCGAAGTGCAGGTTTTATACATCCTGAGGTTGATGCTATCATAGAAGATGATTCCGAGGAAGATTTGCCCGATTTTGTGACGCCTGGATTGGCTTTCCAAAACTGGATAGCTGTTGATGTTCCTGTTGTTATGCACATTTCCGAGTAATGTTCTGTTTTGTTTTTTGAAAAAAATTCGCTCTGCCCAAGGCGAAAAGTATTTTGTGTCGGGCTATGAAAAATAATTCCTTTTGCTCTGCCCAAGGCAAAAGAGAAATGTCTGGGCTCCTTGTTTCAAATATTTCCCTTTAATAAATAAAGATGTTATTTTGTCCACTACTGTTTTATTTTTTCACTTTTTCTGGGAAATAGTAATGAAAATTAATTGGTAGCGACAGGAAATATAATTGTTTTATTTGCACAAAACCGATTTCTAAAATAAAGCATAATCATATGTGCAGATTAGTCCATGACTTAACCATCGAAAACAATTATCCTATGCCCTCTCCCAACTTTGAATTCCCTGTGTTCAGAGCCGAAGAAGAGGATGACGAAGAGATTCCTGTTGAGATTTCCCGTTTGCTTGAGCATGATGAGAAGGTCATTCAACCATTTGAAGAACCTTTAGAGTTGGTCAACTTGGGTGATGAAGAAGTTAGAAAGGAAGTCAAAGTCGGAGCATTGCTTATCCCGGAAGTTAAGGAGAAAATGTTGGAGCTTCTCAAAGAGTATGTTGATGTGATTGCTTGGTCCTACCAAGATATGCCGGGTTTGGACAATGACATTGTGGAGCATCGTTTACCATTGAGACCTGAATGTCCGCCGATCAAGCAGAAGTTGAGAAGGACTCGTCCTGACATGGCTGACAAGATCAAAGAGGAGGTTCAGAAACAGATCAATGCAGGTTTCCTTGTTACATCGGTCTATCCTCAATGGTTAGCCAACATAGTGCCTGTTGCAAATAAAGATGGCAAGGTTCAGATGTGTGTAGACTACAGAGATCTGAATAGAGCTAGTCCAAAGGACGACTTCCCATTACCTCATATTGACGTATTGGTCGACAGTACTGCCAAGTTCAAAGTCTTTTCTTTCATGGATGGTTTCTCTGGTTACAACCAAATCAAGATGGCACCAGAAGATATGGAGAAGACCGCTTTCATTACACCGTGGGGAACTTTCTGTTATCGGGTTATGCCGTTTGGTTTGAGGAATGCTGGCGCCACATACCAGAGAGCCATGACTGCTTTGTTCCATGACATGATGCATAAGGAGATCGAAGTGTATGTGGATGACATGATTGCCAAATCACAGACTGAGGAAGATCATTTGGAACATTTGTTGAAGTTATTCCAGCGTTTGAGGAAGTACAAACTCCGTCTGAATCCCAACAAGTGCACTTTTGGTGTTCGTTCTGGAAGACTTCTGGGTTTCATTGTCAGTCAGAAAGGTATTGAAGTAGACCCTGATAAAGTCAATGCTATTCGAGAAATGCCCGCACCAAAGACGGAAAAACAAGTAAGAGGATTCCTTGGGAAACTGAATTATATTTCTAGATTTATATCTCATATGACTGCTACCTGTGGGCCGATTTTCAAGCTTCTCAGAAAGAACCAATGATGTGTGTGGACAGAAGATTGTCAGAGAGCTTTTGTTAGCATCAAATAATATTTGCTTGAACCTCCCATCTTGATTCCTCCGGTGGAAGGAAGACCTTTAATTATGTACCTGACTATATTGGAAGACTCCATGGGATGTGTGCTTGGTCAACAAGATGAGACTGGAAGAAAGGAACATGCTGTACATTATCTGAGTAAGAAATTCACGGACTGTGAGTCTCGATACTCGTTGCTTGAGAAAACCTGTTGTGCTTTAGCTTGGGCTGCTCGCCGTCTACGCCAGTATATGATTAACCACACCACTTGGTTGATCTCCAAAATGGATCCGATCAAGTATATATTTGAGAAGCCCGCCTTATCAGGAAGAATAGCCCGTTGGCAGATGTTGTTATCTGAATATGACATTGAGTCTCACAATCAGAAAGCGATCAAAGGGAGTATTTTATCCGATCATTTGGCTCACCAACCAATTGATGATTATCAGTCCATCAAGTTTGATTTCCCAGATGAAGATGTTATGTACTTGAAAGCTAAAGATTGTGAAGAGCCGTTAGCTGAAGAAGGACCTGATCCTGAATCCCATTGGGGTTTGATATTTGACGGAGCTGTGAATTCTTATGGAAATGGAATTGGGGCAATCATTGTCACTCCCCGGGGTACTCATATCCCGTTCACGGCGAGATTGAAGTTTGACTGCACGAACAACATGGCTGAGTATGAGGCATGTATTATGGGTCTCGAAGAAGCGGTGGATCTAAGGATTAAGATTCTTGATGTTTACGGAGATTCCGCATTGGTGATTAATCAAATCAAAGGAGAATGGGAGACTCGTCATCCTGGTTTGATCCCTTACAGAGACTATGCTAGAAGATTGTTAACTTTCTTCAACAAGGTGGAGTTACATCATATCCCTAGAGATGAGAACCAAATGGCTGATGCTTTGGCTACTTTGTCTTTAATGTTTCAAGTGAATGGTTGGAACGATGTGCCTACAATCAGAGTGATGCGCCTCGACAGACCTGCTCATGTGTTCTCAATAGAAGAGGTTACCGACGACAAACCGTGGTTCTATGACATTAAACGTGTTCTTCAAACTCAAGAGTACCCGCCTGGGGCATCCAGTAAAGATAGGAAGACGTTGAGAAGATTAGCAAGCAGTTTCTTTCTCAATGAAGAAGTTTTGTATAAGAGGAATTACGACATGGTCCTACTCAGATGCGTAGACAGACGTGAAGCAGACACGCTGATGCAAGAAGTACATGAAGGATCCTTTGGTACTCATGCCAACGGACATGCAATGGCTAAAAAGATGTTGAGAGCTGGTTACTATTGGATGACAATGGAATCTGATTGCTGCAGATATGTGAAGAAATTTCATAAATGCCAGATTTATGCGGACAAGATGCACGTCCCACCGACTCTCCTAAACGTTATCTCTTCACCTTGGCCTTTCTCTATGTGGGGCATTGATATGATTGGAATGATTGAACCCAAAGCTTCAAATGGTCATCGTTTCATCTTGGTAGCGATCGATTATTTTACTAAATGGGTGGAAGCAGCATCTTATGCCAATGTAACCAGACAAGTGGTAGTCAGATTTATCAAGAATCAGATCATTTGTCGATACGGTATCCCGAGCAAGATCATCACTGATAATGGTTCGAATTTGAATAACAAGATGATGAGAGAGCTTTGTGAAGAGTTCAAAATCGAACATCATAATTCTTCTCCTTACAGACCGAAGATGAATGGGGCTGTTGAAGCTGCTAACAAGAATATCAAGAAGATTGTCCAGAAGATGGTGGTAACTTATAAAGATTGGCATGAAATGCTTCTGTTTGCTCTGCATGGATACCGTACTTCAGTTCGAACTTCAACAGGTCCAACCCCATTTTCCCTAGTTTATGGTATGGAAGCAGTACTCCCCGTGGAGGTCGAGATTCCGTCTATGAGAGTGTTGATGGAAGCTAAACTTTCTGAGGCCGAATGGTGTCAAAGTAGATATGATCAATTGAATTTGATTGAAGAGAAGAGATTGACAGCATTGTGTCACGGTCAATTGTATCAGCAGAGAATGAAAAAGGCTTTTGATAAGAAGGTTCGACCGCGCGAGTTCAGAGAAGGTGACCTTGTGCTCAAGAAGATATTATCTTTCCAACCTGATTCAAGGGGCAAGTGGGCTCCGAATTATGAAGGACCGTATGTTGTTAAGAAAGTTTTCTCTGGAGGTGCTTTGATTCTCACCAATATGGACGGTGAAGAGCTCCCGCGTCCCATGAACGCCGATGCAGTCAAGAAGTATTTCGCTTAGGCGAGCTTTTGGTCAGACCAGTCTCGGCATCTGAGCACATTTCGTAATTCTAAGTTGTTAGGGAGAATGGTGATCATTGTTTTCTGTAACCCTTTTCTCTTTCATGTAATATTTCCCAAACTTTTGTAAACCATTGCAGTCGCGTTGTTAGCGAACTACCCTCTTATTAATGAAATTTGAGCATTTACTATCTGTGGGCAAAATTTTAATTTTTGTGGAAATACTTGAAACAAATTTACCTAAAGTATTCTTATTTTTTTAAAAAAATGTGTGTCGTGAATAACGAAAGGAATGTTGACAGTTTATTCCAAGGACGGTCAAGCCATGAAATGCAGAACCGTACAATTTTTTTTATCCCTGCATGATGAACATGTTTTCTTTCAAAATCGTCATGAGGTGTTGGTTGTGCTAAACTTGCGTTTCTCGTGGTATTAAGTTTGGTGACTCCCCAGTTGTTCCAGTTAAGCGTTGTTTTGGATACCTTTATTTGGGCAGATTTCTGGAGTGTGGTACGCTTTATCTCATGCCAGTGGTCTATTGGTATTAGAAGATTGGATTTGAATACCTTTCTCCTCAGAAGACTTGAGCCTTGTGGCGTGTTACGCTCCGACGTTGCTTTGTGTTTCCAATTCCAGTTATCTTCCGTCTTTTTCAAGATTGGCCGAGTATCTATTATGCTGTGACATCTTATCATCTTCAAGATATTCCATCTGTCTGTTTTGTCAGCATAACATTCATTTACTCATTTACACTCATATCAGCATGCATATTCACATTTGCCGTTGATTTTGGGTTGTATTTTGTTTATTCAAACAACATACATTTTTATTTCCAAGTAGAAGGTTAGCTTAGGCAGAAAATTTGCCTCCTTTCTAAGTTCCCCAACTGAGCTAATCCTCGTGGATGATTTTTTATTCAGCTTACCTTGTCCATTTCTGGATAGGATGAATCCCCAATCGAATTACTTTCTCATAGGGTAAAGTCTTGTTTAACTGTTTTCTCTCTGGTTTATTCTTGGATGAAGTTGTTTCCTCTTGCATAGGTTATCTTATGATTTTCCCCAGTGAAGTCACGACCTAGACAGATGGTACATTTATTTTGCACATTTGAGTATGTGATCTCCTTGGAAAGGATTGACTCATGATTTTCTTTGACGAAGATTTATTTCTCTGCCAGTGTCATTGCAAGTTCCTTCTGAGTTATTCTTGGAAAACGACAAGCGGCAGCTCTTCACGAGCAACTTGTGCGTTATTATTATTTTGGAGAACGACAGGCGGCAGCTCTTCACGAGCAGTTTGTACGTTATTATTATTTTGGGAAAACGGCAAGCGGCGGTCTCTTCATGAGCAACTTGTACATTATAGACATCGTTGGGAAACGACGAGCGGTAGCTCTTCACGGGCAACTTGTACGTTATTATTTTGGAGAACGACAGGCGGCAGCTCTTCACGAGCAGTTTGTATGTTATTATTATTTTTGGGAAAACGGCAAGCGACGGTCTCTTTATTTGAGCAACTTGTACGTTATAGACATTGTTGGAAAACAGCAAGTGGCAGCTCTTCACGAGCAACTTGTGCGTTATTTTCATTTTCGGAAAGCAGCAAGCGACAACTTCTTTATTTGAGCAGCTTGCATATTATTGGTATTTTCTTTGGACGACAGCAAGCGGCAGCTTCTTTATTTGAGCAGCTTACATATTATTGGTATTTTCTTTGGACGACAGCAAGCGGCAGCTTCTTTATTTGAGCAGCTTGCATATTATTGGTATTTTTCTTTGGACGACAGCAAGCGGCAGCTTCTTTATTTGAGTAGCTTGCATATTATTGGTATTTTTCTTTGGACGACAGCAAGCAGCAGCTTCTTTATTTGAGCAACTTGCATATCTACAATCTTATTCCTTCAGCATTAATGAGTATATCTCCGGAAAATTTCGTCTATCTCCGACCTTGAGTTGCGAATTCACTGTTTTGGGTCAATAATCAGTTATGGCCTATGCAAGATGCCTTCTTTGTTAGGGTCAGAGGTCGTATTCCCTCAATTTTATTCACTGTCAGGAGTCTGTCGTTTGAAGTCGATAGCTCGTTTCCCCAGTAGCGTATAATCCACGTCTCTGTGTTTTGTTGGTGTTCGATTCCTCCAACATTGTCTTGTTTCATACAACATCTTTCTCTGTGAATTCAATCACTGCATTCATATCAAACATAAGGGCGGCATCTTAGGACAAAATTTGCGTAATTATGTATTTAAGTACCTTCAATCTCGTTGAAACGAAGATTTCAATCTTCATATCTCCGGATAGAAGAAACTTAAATAGGGGCAGCTGTTGTACCCCAAATTTTGACCTAAGATATCATCTCCCATCTGCATCGTTACATTGCTAGTGTTTTGATCTATTGATTTTAAAAATTCATAACTTTTTCGAGTCGAGAGCTACTTATTTCTGAACACTAAATTTATTAATTAATTCATGCTAAAACAATGTTTATTAATTATTTATCATCTTAAATTTAAATAATTGGAATTTTTTTTCAATTGTTATATAATTTAAAGATTTATAGATAATAAAATAAATATTAGAAAAGAGGCGTATTAATCGTTCAGACAACATTTATTTATTATTCACTATCTTAAATTTAAATAATTGGAATTTATTTTCAATTACTACATAATTTAAAGATTTATGAATAATATAATAAATATTTGAAAAAAGTTCATTAATTGGTCAATAATGGTTATTTAATTATTTATCATTCTAAGTTAAATAATTGAAATTCTATTTTTTAATTATTACAATTTAGAAAATTTTGAATAATGAATTAAATAATTGAAACTAATAATTGATCAATGATTTTATTTATTTGTTTATTATTCTGAATTTAAGTAATTGAAATTTATTTTCAATTATTATACAATTTAAAGAATTATAAACGATAAAATAAATAATTAGAGAGAAGGAAGGAATTAATTGGCAAATATTGGAATTTTATTCATTTTTATTCTAATTGTACAATTATTGTGTAAATACTGTATTTATTTACAACGAATTTACAATAATAATTTTTACAAAGTTAAAATGAAATAAAAACTATTCTAATGTTTTCTAATTCTAAATCTTCTATCCAATGCCTTTTTGTCTGCTCATTTGATTTTACCTGCAAAAGTAATTAAAAGAAAAATTAGAATTGAACAAATAATTAAAAGCAGGAAATTATTTAGTGTTCATCATTAAAAGCAACGGCTGGAATCAGTTTACCCTTTTTGCAAATCACGGGATTTCTCCCGGTTCACAAAAAGGGAGGAATTTTTATTTTTCAAAAAATGAATGCACAATTCAAAAACATGCACAAATTCATTTCTTTTGTCAAATTTCCATTTTTATTGTAAACTGCATAATCTCAAATCATTTCAGTTCAAAAAGCATATGCATTTTCAAAGGCCATTGCATAAATCAACATAAAATGCATAAAACCAAACAACATATGCATTTTCAATTCCAAGACAAATTGCAACGTTAACATACAACAACATAGGAAGAAGCCAAAACAAATAGGCTCCCTTTGTGCCATTGCAAGACAAAGAGAAATGTGCAGTTCAAAACAATTTTTGCAAGCAAGTATATTTCCTTTTACATCATGTTCCAGCCCATGCAATTTCAGAACAAGTACAGTACACATCATCTTAATGCATCAGTTGGTACTTAAGAGAGAGAAGAGAGAAGAAAGTGTGGTTTTGCAGGTTTTGGTTTAGGCAGAAGGAATTATAAAACAAAGCTACATCAGTAACTCAGTAAAAAGAAAGCATGAAATAAGATATCAAACAAAACAGATATAACAGTATGGGATGCAGAGGTCAAAAGCAAGAAATATAGTTAAAATATTCAAACCTGGAACATAAGCCAAGAAAAACCAACGGTTAGTATAACAACAACAAACCCCCTTTAAGTTCAAGGAGCCAAAACCTGTTTTAGGGGCATTCAAAAAACATAACTAAAATATACAAGAAGCCATTCTCAGAGTCAAGAAAGCAAAAAATCAGTGTAACCTGCCTAAGCATACAAAAAACCGATTTCCATCAACACAACATGTCCTAAAATCGTTCCAAATCAGCATAGATCCCAAACCTGCTATCTCATAAACCAGATACCAAACTTGCAATCTGCATAAACCAGACCATAACCTTGGCCCAAACCTCATTAACCTGATTGAGCCATCAAACCAATACCATAAAATTATTCAAAGCCAAACATATGGCCTAAACCGTTTAACCTGCATATCACCACAAACAGTATGGCCTAAACAAGAAACCTTCCGCCTACTGTCAAAAAAAAAAACACCATCACCTTTTCAAAACCAATATCAAAACCATATGGCCTAAACCATCAAGTCCCAAACTTACTGCATCACCATTTCAAAACCAACAAAGCATAAACCATTGAAACCATGTCCAAACACGAAGGCCTTAGCATGTTCATCATTGGCCATAAACAAATTATACAGTAGTATAGGCGAGAAGAAGAAAAGGAATTGTCAAACTGTTTCAACATTAGAAAATCAAAGTATCCAACAATAGCCAACAGAAATTTGGAATAGGCAATTCAGTGTCAAACACAGGGCCTCAGAAATCTTCATCACTGGCCAATACGAAAGCAACCAAAAGCAACGATACGAAGGCAGGAGGAAGAGAAAAAGAAGAAATACCAAGCAACAGAAGCAAAGCTCACGCGTTTCACCCCATCGCCCCGGCCTCCTAGCTCGTCAAACCTTCCTCCTCCGTCTCCGCCTCAAGGTAGCTTTTTTTTCCCTCGTTTACTTTCATAATACCTCCAACAAGCAATAATGTGAATGAGAATTAAATAGATAAAAATCATGAACATGCAAGTTTGTAACAAACCCTAACGAAATCGGAAACAATTGTACTGTGAGCCTCCTCGCCGTAGCATTTAGTTGGAGGGAAGAAGAAGATTGGAAGCTGGTGGCCTTTGGGACGAGAGAAAAAGCTCGGACAAGGACCAATGACGCGCGAGAAAGATGAGAGCGAAGAAGACGATACAAGAAGCTTGGGCGCCGTTGCTACTAACCAAAACCCCTAATCCCTTTTTACCCACTAATACAATGATAACCCTAAAACGATTGTGAGATAATGCTTGGGCCTTAACTCTGCTTCCTGCCTTAAGCCCAACGAAATTGCTTGTACACCCCCGTTTCTGTTTTCTTCTTAATCAGATTTGGGCTCTCTCAAAATCCTCTAGCCCACTTTGATCTTTTATTTTACTTCCTTTTAATTTTGATCCATTTTCTTTTTATTTGATTTCTTTATCCCATTTAGAATTTTATTAGTTTAATTTTAATTATAAGTTTAGTTAAATAGAGATAATTCAATCAAAACATCTTTAAATAATTGGATCTCTTTTTATTAGGTTTAAACTTTAGGTTTGAGTTAATAATTTTAAATATCCCTTTCTAATTAGGTTTAAATTAATAACTTTTAAGTTTACTTTAGTTTAGAGTTATGTTAATAAATCTTAAAATAATATCATATATTAAACAAAAACAAATAAAAACTCAAAAAAAAAATAAAAAAATAGAAAACTTAAAAAATATCTTTTCTTCCCTCGCTTTAATTAATATTAGATAAAAAACATAAAAATGCACGTTCACACATTTAGTCTTTTATTCAATTGTTGTATATCATTATCTGCATAATATTCTGTCAATTATTTCATCGTACTTGTTTATTTTGTTTATGTCTAAATCCAAGGAAATTGTTTAATTTTTGTCGACTTCATGTCATCAAAAAAAAAAACATTGTGCGAATACCCTCATTTCATCAAAACTTAAGACAATTTTCCCTCAAATCTTCAATCTTTTCAAAACTCATACCTTTTAAGCAAAAACTTCGACATTAGGTTGTCGTACCTTCAAAAACCCGTCCGTACCCCTTTTCGGCCAAAATAAATTATTTTTAATCAAACAAACGCATTTTAATAAACAGAAATTTCAAAAGGTTCCTATAGAGTACTATAGATACATTGGGTGCTAATACCTTCCCATTGTATAACCAACCCCCGAACCATAGATCTTTTCAAAACGCCTTGTATTTTCATTACTTTTTAAAAGTATTATTTACATTGCATATTTAGGGTTTTATTTCGCTCTTTCCCCTTTTCCCTTGGAAACAATAAAGCGCGGTGGCGACTCTTGCTTTTGCGAGACGAATTAACCAATAATTCGATCTCCGATTTACCCCGCTACATTTTTTATCGCTACAGTCTGACCATGACAAATAGCAGCAAGTCTCTTTTCATCAATAAGGTTTAGCTGGTCAAGTCGTGTCTGGATCCAATCATCTTCATTCAGATCTGCATCCTTCATTATCCGGAGAGAGGGTATTTGCACTTCGATCGGTAAGACTTCCTCCATACCGTAGACCAAGGAGAAAGGAGTTGCCCCGGTTGACGTCCTGGCTGAGGTACGGTACCCATGTAGAGCGAACGGTAACATCTCGTGCCAATCTTTATAAGTCACTGTCATCTTCTGCACGATTTTCTTAATGTTCTTATTTGCTGCTTCTACAGCCCCATTCATCTTCGGTCTGTAAGGAGAAGAGTTGTGGTGTTGTATCTTAAACTGCTCGTAGAGCTCAGTGATCATCTTGTTATTTAGATTGGTACCGTTGTCTGTAATGATCCTCTCAGGGACGCTGTATCGACAGATCAAGTTGTGCCGAATGAACCGTGCCACAACAGTCTTGGTTATCATAGCGTAGGAAGCTGCTTCAACCCACTTCGTGAAGTAATCAATCGCTACCAGGATGAAGCGATGCCCGTTGGACGCCGTAGGTTTAATCTCACCGATCATATTTATGCCCCACATTGCAAAAGGCCAAGGAGCAATCAGAACATTTAGAGGAACTGGAGGAACATGCACCTTGTCTGCATAAATCTGGAATTTATGGCATGTCCGAGAATGTTGATAGCAGTCAGCTTCCATTGTGGACTACAAATACCCTGCTCGAAGGATTTTCTTTGCCATAGTGTGTCCACTGGAATGTGTTCTGAAGGTCCCTTCATGTAGCTCTTCCATGATCCTTTCTGCTTCAGTCTTATCCACACAACGCAGTAAGGTCGAATCATGGTTTCACTTATACAGGATGTCGTTGCTAAGGAAGAACTTCGCTGTGAACCTTCTCAGAAACTTCTTATCATTGACAGACACACCTTCAGGGTATTCCTGAGCTTCCAAATATCTCTTCACCTCATGGTACCAAGGCTTCTCAGTCACCAATTCAGTCTCGAGATCACAACAGTATGCCGGTTCGTCCAGTTTCCAGATGATGATCTGGGAAGCCTCATTATCCCATTTGACCTTGAACATAGAAGACATCGTAGCTAACGCGTCCGCCAGCTGATTCTCCTCTCTTGGGAAATGTTCAAAAGTTATCTCTGTGAAGTGGGGGATCAAGGTCAACACACATTCTCTGTAAGGAATAAGATTCGGATGTTTCGTATCCCACTCTCCTTTGATCTGATTGATCACGAGAGCGGAATCTCCGAAGACACTCAGAAACTTGATCCTTAAGTCAATCTCAGCTTGGAGACCCATGATGCATGCCTCATACTCCGCCATGTTGTTTGTGCAGTTGAAACATAGCCGGGCAGTGAGTGGAGTATGAGTGCCTTGAGGGGATATAATCACAGGGCCGATACCGTTACCCAAAGCGTTTGAGGCTCCGTCAATGTGCATAGACCATCGGGATCCTTCCTCAGGTCCTTCATCCGGTCCAGGTACTTCACAATCAGTCACAATCATGATGCTCTCGTCTGGAAATTCGAAGTTCATTGACTGATAGTCGTCTACTGCCTGATCTGCCAAGTGGTCTGCCAATACACTTCCTTTGATGGCTTTCTGGGTCGTGTACTGAATGTCGTATTCTGTCAAGATCATTTGCCATCTTGCTATTCTCCCAGACAGAGCGGGCTTTTCAAATATGTACTTTATAGGATCCATCTTTGAGATCAACAAGGTAGTGTGAGTCAGCATATACTGTCTCAGCCGGCGAGCAGCCCATACCAAAGCGCAGCAAGTTTTCTCGAGCAGTGAGTATCGGGTCTCACAGTCGGTAAACTTTTTGTTGAGGTAATAAATGGCATGCTCTTTTCGGCCAGACTCGTCATGCTGCCCCAGCACACACCCCATTGAGTTGTCAAGTACTGTCAGGTATAGTATCAGAGGTCTCCCCTCAACCGGTGGCATAAGGATGGGTGGTTCTTGGAGATACTCCTTGATTCTGTCAAAAGCAGCCTGACACTCATCATTCCAACGTACTACCTGATCTTTCTTCAGCAGCTTGAAGATTGGTTCACAGGTGGCAGTTAGATGCGAGATGAATCGAGCAATGTAATTCAGGCGTCCTAAAAACCCTCTGACCTCTTTTTCTGTCTTAGGAACTGGCATCTCTTGAATAGCTTTGACCTTGGCAGGGTCCACTTGAATACCCTTATCACTTACAACGAAGCCTAGCAACTTTCCAGATCTTACCCCGAAGGTGCACTTGTTCGGGTTCAACCTCAGCTTGTACAATTTCAAACGGTCAAACAATTTCTGCAGATGATCAAGGTGTTCTTCCTCAGTTTGGGACCTTGCGATCATGTCGTCGACATATACTTCTATCTCATGATGGATCATGTCATGAAATAAAGCAACCATGGCACGTTGGTAGGTTGCCCCAGCATTTTTCAGTCCAAAAGGCATGACCTTGTAGCAGAAGGTGCCCCACTGAGTAACAAAGGTAGTCTTTTCCATGTCTTCAGGAGCCATCTTGATCTGATTGTAACCTGAAAAGCCATCCATGAACGAGAACACCTTGTGCTGAGCAGTATTATCAACAAGGACATCAATGTGAGGTAGAGGGAAGTCATCCTTGGGGCTGGCCCTGTTCAGATCCCTATAATCGACATACATTATGACCTTTCCATCTTTCTTTGGTACCGACACCACATTAGCAACCCACTGAGGGTAAGAAGTCACTGCAAGGAACTCGGCATCAAACTATTTCATAACCTCGGCTTTGATCTTCTCAGACATCTCTGGACGCATACGGCGGACCTTTTGCTTAACCGGAGGGCAGTCTTCCTTGGTAGGCAAATGATGGACCACAATGTCGATATCCAACCCGGGCATGTCTTCGTAGGACCAGGCAAATATCTCTACATAATCATGTAGCATCTGAGTCAACCGTTGCTTCACGCTGAGCTCTAGGTTGGCACCAATCTTAACTTCCTTCCTGTCCGTATCAGTACCCAGATTTATCGTTTCCACCGGCTCTTCATGTGGTTGAATTGCCCTCTCTTCCTGGAGTAACAGTCTTACAAGCTCGCCAGGCACTTCGCAATCATCTTCACCTTCGTCTTCGGCTAAGTTGATCGGATTTTCGAAGTCATAACTGGCAGTAGCAGAGTCGTTACCAGTGAGATCCCGAGTGGATTGAAACCTATATGAGTGAGTGTGTGTAAATACAGCTGTTTTGCAATATATAAAGAAAGGAAAGAAAGAAAAGGAGCATAAGATTTGAAATGCGAGAAAACGTCCAAGGTCTTTATTCATGATATATGAAATGACAATTAATATACCCTTACAAATGAAGCCACGGTGCCCCGGGTAAGACACCGGGCCATAGAGTTTTAATTGTTTATTTCAAATAACAAAAACAAAAGAATTCATTACTCAGTAACAAGAGAAATAAGTAGGTTGTCCTTTGCAATCCAATTGCTAGGTTCACTGTCGGTTGCCGGGTAAATCCAACTGTCGAACTCAGCTTCATCCACTTCATCATCCTCCTTGATAGCATTTACTCCATGGTTAGGCATGCGAGCAGTCACCACATTGGGCTTCTCAGGTGCCTCAAACTGTACCTCCTTGGCGTCAATAAGATCCTGTACTTTATTCCTTAAGGCCCAACAGTCATCAGTGGAATGCCCCGGGCTATCGGAGTGATAAGCACAGCGGGCATTTGGATTGTATTTGGGAGAGGCAGTATTCACAACCTTCGGGGCCTCTCTAACAGTCACCAAATTGGTGGATAGCAACTGCGGCAAGATTTGTGACAAGGTCATACTCAACCGGGTAAACTCTCTTCTGGGTCTTTCACCCCTTTGCTGATTGGTTTGCGGAGCGGCAGCAGGCTTAGCAATCATCAACGCATTGACAGATTGGCGGCGCTCAGGTTTATCATGTCTTTTAGGCCCATATACAGCACTGGCCTCCTTCTTAAAGGGATTCTTCTCTGAATTTGATGATGTACCTTTCTGAATTTTGCCGGACTTCATTCCAACCTCTATTCTCTCTCCAGTCAGAATAAGATCAGTAAACCCTGCAGATGAGTTACCGATAAGATGATTGAAAAATGGCCCAGATAGGGTCCCCAAGAACATGTCTACCAACTCCCGGTCAGTTAACGGAGGCTGCACCCTGCCAGCCAGATCCCTCCAGTTCTGTGCATACTCTTTAAAACCTTCGCTTGACCCTAGCGACATACCCTGGAGTTGGGTACGTGTAGGAGCAAGGTCGGCATTATATTGATACTGCTTGTAGAAAGCAGTAGCCAACTCCTCCCAGTTACGAACCTTGGTCCCATCCAGCTGATAGAACCATTCGAGATGAGTCCCTAAAAGACTCTCCTGGAAGAAGTGGATCCACATGTTCTTGTCCACTGAGTACGGTTGAATCTTCCGCACATAAGATCTGAGGTGTAGCTTGGGACAAGACGCCCCGTCATACTTGGTGAAAGATGGTGCCTTAAACTTGTGAGGAATAATCACACCAGTAGATAAGCCCAAGTCTCCGAAATCCAGCCCAGGCACTTGTTGGATCTCCATGGCATTCAGTCTGTCTTCCAACTGCTTATACCGGTCTTCAGCCGGAGGATACTGTTCCTCATTAAAGTCAGTCTCGTTGTCAGAGACTACTGAACTAGGACCTTTTCCCCCTTGGGGACTGCTCTTGCCTATAGAAGAACCAGCCTCTTCATTCTACAGAGTGTTGCCAAACCTTCGACCCGAGTTAAAAAGAACAATTCTCTTCTTCTTCTTCTTCTCCTTCTTCAGGAGCAAAGCCTTCAGCTCTTCTTGGCCTTGAGCCAAACCCATGATCAGTTCCTGAAATTGCGCGTTCTGCGCCTGAAGAGCCTTGATAGATATCTCGGTTGATGATGAGTCAGGGTTCATGATTCTGAAATAAACAGCGAAGAACAGTAAGCAACCTGAAAAGAAGAAAACCTGCTATGCACATGATGAATGGAATGTGTATGATTTATGTTTTCAAAGGCAATCGGGAATCAACTTTGTAAACAAAAAGGAACACACTTCATTAGATTCAACTTTGAAACTTAAATTGTTCAACAGGTTACCCTTAGGCGTTACATAAAAGGGAAATACTGAAAAGGGAAATAAAACTGTAAAAGAACATCCAAAGCTCCTTATTGATCCCATGGTCTCCTCTTCTCAGTACGGATGTAATCATTCAGAGCTCGCTCATTCTCCAACTGCTTTGTCAGCTTCTGGATCTTCAATTCCTGCTCGTTGAACTTTTCCCGGTAAGAATCCCGCTCTTCTCGCAGTTGCGACCAAGACCTCTTTAATGTCTCATAATCAGTAGGTATCTGAGGAGGGAGGACAGTTGGAGGAACACCATCTTTGTCAGGATACTCAAGAATGATAGGTCTGACGGCTTCGTATGGAATACCTAACTTCTGAGCACGGATACGAACCCATTTGTAGTAGGCTTCCATAGGTAGAGAAGTCTTTGGCCCCAACTCTTGTGGGTCAGCTTTATGAACTTTATCCCAAGCCTTGATGAACCTACGACGCAACTCGTCACTATCCACCTGAAACTCAAAACTGATGTGAGGCACCAACATCTCATGGGGTCCTGCTCTTCTGGCCCTTCCAAACTGACGGAGCGCTAGACATAGATTGTAAGAGATTCCTCCTTGGGTACCAATCAACGGAACATTAGGGTATTCTCCGCATCGATCAATAACAGCTATCTCATCCAAACCTCTGCAAGTCCAAATGATGTCCTTATCGGTGAGAGACATTAACCTATGAGCCCAACCTCTTCCTTCTTGGTTCTTCAGCACGAACTTAGGGAGGTGCGAAATAAACCACCTCACCAACAAAGGGATACAACACCATAGAGTTCCTCGTCTTCAGGCAGTACGAGCATGAAGTTGTTGCAGGATGTCATCCAAGAGAGTGGGCACAGGATTCTGAGACATAAAGATCCTTATGGCAGTGACATTGATGAAGTTGTCAGGATTAGGAAATAAGACTAGCCCATAGATTAAGAGGGCTAGGATGTCTTCATATGCCCTAAAGTCCAAGTCATTCCAGAAACTGTTAGCTTTACCAATCAGAAACTTGGCCAAGAAACCCTTAACTCCGCTTCTAGTCACCCAGTTGTCCATTACTTCTTGATGGGTCAAAGGAAGAGCTGCAGCAACCTCCTCAAGCCTGAGGGTCTTTTCCCAACCAGTAAAGGGAGTCTGATCCAAGATAGGGATGCCAAGCAGATCAGAGAACTCTTCCAGGGTAGGGACCAGCTGGAAGTCTTGAAAGGTGAAGCACTGGTACAGAGGGTCATAGAATTGGGTCAGGACACTCATCAACTGTTGATCCCGCTTTGCAGTGACTAAACTGAGAAGAGAACCATGCCTCTGGATGAAGGAAGTGGTATTTTGAATTCTGCTAACCAACTCTTCAAGCAACTCAGGTGGGTGAACAAAGTTGAATCGGATAGTATTCCTTCGCATAGGCATCATGATGTCCTACAAAACAGAGCAAAGGTGAAACCCTCTTGTCTTTGAAATGGTCAGTCCTTATGCAGGATGCATGCAATGCTCATGATGTTATGATGTTATGATAAAGCACACCACAAATATTTACAAAGGCAAACATGGTAAGGCACACAAGTCACACAAGAAAAGCCCCTAAAGTTTAGGCCAGCATGAGGTCTAGGTATTACCCTTTTTCAGTTTGTTGGTTCATACCTGTCCTATCAAAAGTAACCGGGTTCTTAGAGGATCCCAATATCATTGACTACCCTCAGTCGGTCATAACTCCAGCATCGCAATCTTTTCTTGCGGCTAGAACCATCACGAGAGTTTTGCCTCAATGGGCGTAGCATACTGCTACTGTTCTAATGGCCAAGTTGTGTCATTTAAGATTCTAAGGTCTGTTGGTGCTTAATGACTCCTCAGAAGACCCATATTCTCCTCGTTGCAACACAAGGGATATCGGTACAGACCAAGATGCCACACCAACGTAGCCACTGCTTCACCCGTGTCGGTCTACGCCGGACAGGTCCCTCACAGCTTATGCTACCTAAATAGGGTATCCCCAGATCCGGGTTAGGATCTATGTAACTCTGATGCAGCCCACAATAATAAAGCAAACAAGCACAACAATTGAAAACACAAGTGATCTTAGTCCTAAGGTCCGCCTCACTTTATAAGAGTTCCCCAGCAGAGTCGCCAGTTCTGTGATCGGTGGATCTGGAACTGACTGTTTAACGCTGGTTCGCGAAATGTCGCAGAAGCAAGAGTCGCCACCGTCTTTTATTTTCTCCAAAGGGAAAGGACAAAAGCACAGAAAAATTCCTTATAGAGATTGCTCTCGATTCGGGAGGTAGATTATAGAAAGGGAAGGTTTTAGCACCCTTTCTATCCATGGTTATCCATGGGCTCTTAGATACTTGCTCATTTGTGTTTTCAAAATGGTTTGTTTGCTTTTCAACTGTGGGTTTTAAAAAGGTTTCTTTGAAAATTTCAGTTCGACTCTTGTATCAGTCCTCAAGAGTGTTTGAAAAGTTGCTTTCGAAAGCTTTTTGAAAAGTGTCGGTGTGAAAAGTATTTTTTGATTTGTTTTGAAACTAGAGCAAGTATCTACGAGTTGTCTACCTACCCTAAGGAATTCGTCTGTGTAAATGTCCTTAAAGTAGTGCCATCCCACCATTGAGAGGTAGGTAGCACCACCGTTGGAGGTGTTCGGGTCAATTCGAGGGTTCGGGACATGGTGATCACCAGAGCAATAGGAAGACACCTTAGAAGCTACCCTCATGCCATGTTCATGGACAAGAGGACTTACTAAAACGTCCTCTACTCGACGACCACCTTTCAAGGGGTAAGGCAACAGTGAGACGTACCCTAGGGGTGGTGTGTGATTTGTGTGTCATGTTCATTTATGTTTATCTTGTTCATACATTGGTGATCTACGCGTTGCTTTTATTTTGGCATTCATTCTTACATGCAAATTATTAACAATTAAAAAGATGCGAGAATTAAAAGTCCTACGCTATTACAAAGGCGCGGGTCTACATCGCCAAAGTAATCCAAGACCCGATTTGAAGTAAAAAAGTAATGCGGAAAATAAATACCCTAATTGATCTATTACATAGCTTCGGGAGAATTACATGAAATTTATAAAAAGGAAATAAAATAAGCGCGCGAAATAGAATTGTGATCGAATGCGAGGGCGTTGGACCCTTTTAAGGAAATTAAATTGGAATCATGAAATTGATTAAAAGAAAATAAAAGAAAGAATTTTTGGAGTTTTTTGCATTTATGGAGTTTAATGAGAATTAATGGAATTAAAACCTAATTCTAAACTATTTTTAATTTATAAAAAAAAATGTTTAAGTTTGTACCCTAATTTTAGCCTAATTATTTACATGGCAATTTATTTACAAAATAAATAATTAATTATTAATAATGGTAAAAGAAAAAGAGAAAAAAAAGATAAAAGTATTTAAAACCCTAATTCTACATTTTTTAGTTTATTAGGAAAAATATTAGAATTAAACATAGAATTAAAAAACTAAATTAATTAATAAAGTTTATTTACAAAATAACATTAAATAAAATATATTTATTTTTTGACTTTCTGATTTTTTTGGTATTTTTTATGGAAATTAATTATTTTTTGTGAATTTATTAAAATAATTAAAACAAGATAAAACAAGAATTAAAATAAGAGAAGAAATTTAGAAAGAGATGTACAAACAGGGGGGGGGGGGGGGTTATCTGGCCCTTTTGGAGGTGATATTGTAGCAAACAGGCCCAATGAATTAAGGCCTTCAGTTGACTTTTCAGGGCGTGTGTGGCATGGTCAATGGAGGTGCATGATAGACCTCTCATCCTAGCTTTTGGATTGATCTTAGTGGCCATGTGGCAAGTCTCAGCGCTGCGTGTTTGGTGGTCATCTGGACATATTGAGTACCTGATCATATTATAAGAAAAAATAGAAAGACATATGGGGGACCTGGGAATCGAACCCAGGTCCCAAAGCTTGCCAACGATGCTTTCCACCAACTAAGCTGCGTGTTCATTCATAAATATAATGAGATAATATTATTATATGTGAAAAAGCACGCTTATTGGTAGAAACGAAAAAACGCGCTAAAACATTTGAATGATCCAACCGGGCTATGACAACTCATCTTCTTCCTCGTTTGTGTGTTTTGCCCTAAAAAAAACAGTTAGATAGCGGGGGTTTTAAACCCCCACTAAATGAAGAACAGGATAATAGCGATTAGCGTATGGGTGCTCATAAATTGAGCGCGACTAGTGTAATCAATTCGTGTGAAGGTCGTGAGTTCAGTGGTCCAGGTCTTGTTGGCCAATTTTTCTGGACAAGAGAAACCCCAATTCTACAGCCTTGAAACCCTAGCGACCTCCAATGGTAACTTTGCATATAGGGCACGAAAACTCAATTGAAATACACCATTAGTTTCAGAATGATTAGATTAGTATAAAACGATCATTAAAATGTATGAATATGGCATATAATTCAAAGCACGAATATGAGAAAAGTTTGAGAAATTTGAACTTCTATATACCAATTCTTGATGCGTGTGGACTGGAAAAGAATGCAGTTAGGTTCAGTGAAGCCTTGGCAAGCTATTGAAATTGGTTAGAGGCTTTGAATCGTCCTCTAATGTCGTTTTCAGTTTTGACTTTTTTTCCAAAAATTGCAAAGTGTGTTCTTGATATGAGGCGCAACTTGAAGGTCTCTTACACTAGGGTTAAATTCTGTTTATGTATGGGAATGGATTAGGGTAAGAATCAAGTCCAAAAACCCTTGTAATCATGAATCAAATATTTGATTTTAATGGCATATTTTTTCAATCTTTTTCATGTCTTTTAGTACCAATCATGGCCAAATCTTTCCTTTTTTGGAGGTGCACGAATCTTGAGTAACCAGTGAGGGCATATGCTGCATAAAAAGATTCAAACACATTTGTTTAGTATTTTTTTTCATATTTTATTTAATTAAATGAATTAATGGTGATTAAAAATTCAAATAAATAATAAAAATGATGAAATAAATCCCCTTTGGGCCAAATGGTCGTGCATAGCCTTTGGATAATGATTCTTGGAAGAAAATGTGGCCCATTAGCAATTTTGAGGCATTTGAAGTAAAGTTGACTTTTCAAAATTCCCAAAAATTTCCCAACTTCCACAAGGCATATCTTGCTAAATGTTTAAGCTTTGATCATGTTCTTGGACATTTTGGAAAGGTTTTGAAGTCCTCTAACCAATTCCTTTGGTCCCATGTCATTTTGATTTACCAATCTCAAGTTATGGTCTTTGACTTAAAGTGCCTTTTTGTTGACTTTTGAAAATGACCTATAATGTTGAAATTGATAACTTTTTGTGAGAGCATTTCTTGGACTTGAAGTGTGAAGAGGAGTTGTAGGAAATGTCTTTCTCTTCAAAATGAGCTTTGGATGGAATTTTTCTGATAAACCATGTGGAAGTTATGCCCTGGTCAAGTTACAGTTGACTTTTTCAACTGTCCAAATATGGAAACTTTTGCATCTTGAGACTTTTTGAGCCATGCCTTGAGAATCATGATCAAGAATTGATCAAATGATGTTTGTGGCGTCAAAATAAGATGTTGACCAAAAATTTGAACTTTTGACTGTCAAATGACCATTTTGCCCCTACAGTTAACTGTAGGGCAATTAGGGTTTTTGACTGTGCAATTTTGTGCTGTAAGTCTTGAAACTTGACATGAGGATGCTTGACCATGTTTGTGGGGATGTGGGACTTGATTGGGCCCTTGGAAACTTCAATTTCTTTGTCAGAATCAAAACCCTAGTTTTTGACTGTTAGGAGGCCCTTGAACTGTGCAACCCTTGAGGAGATTTTGAAGCGTGCTCTTTGCAATTCTTGAAGAATATGGGATGGAAAATTTTTGGGTGCAATAGTATCCCCCTCTTTCTTCTTTGTAAACCCATAAGATGGCTTTTTCACACCTCCGGATCCTTCACCCTTTGTCAAACGGCCTTCTCTTACTGCGTCTTCTAGGTGGACACACATTCTTACCATCTCTGTAAAATCACTTGGGGCACTTGCTACCATTCTTTCTTAGTAGAAAGCGCCTAGCGTCTTCAGAAAAATCTTAGTCATTTCTTTCTCTTCCATGGGAGGAATCACTTGTGCAGCCACTTCGCTCCATCTCTGTGCATACTCTTTGAACGATTCTCTGTCTTTCTGAATCATGGCCCTAAGCTGGTCATGGTCAGGCGCCATGTCCACATTATACTTGTATTGTTTAATGAATGCTTCTCCCAAATCATTAAAAGTATGGATGTTGGCGCTGTCTAAACTCATGTACCATTTCAACACTGCGCCGGTCAGACTATCCTTGAAAAAGTGAATCAGCAGACGCTGATCATCGGTGTGGGTAGACATTCTTCTTACATACATCACCAAATGAGCACGAGGGCAAGTGTTGCCCTTGTACTTCTCAAATTCTGGGACCTTGAACTTAGCAGGCACTTTAACATTCGGGACCAAACACAACTCATTCACATTTTGCCCAAATAGCTCTTTTCCCCTAATAGCCTTCATCTCTCTCTGCATTCTATCAAACTGTTATTGGAAATCATCAATTATGTCATAAAGACCCAAGTCTTCACTCGGCGGAGGGAAAGGGCGACACATATCTTCATTAACAAACGAAACCAAATTCACCGAAGGAGGTGCAGCAGGAATAGTATGCACCACAGGAGGTGCAGGAGTAACAACATTTTGAACCGCTAGAGCATCTTGAGGGCCAAGATTGAAACCTTCAGGTGCAAAATTCTCTGGCATTCCCCATGGATAACCATGAGGCATACGGTTTTGAACAACAGCCAGAGTAGCGGATACAGGAACAGTAGGAACTTCAGCATTTGCCCTTGTTGGTTGAGGTTGAACACTCGGTGGCTGATTCTGAGCAACCACCAAAGCTTCCATCAGAGTAGTCAAGTTGGCCAAGCCAGCGTTCAAAGCGGAAACTTCTTCGCACAGCTCGCAATTCTCCTATTCTAAGTTGTCCATCTTGTTTTTGAAATTAGCCCGAGTGTTGTAGTGATGAGTCAGCTTGCTGAGTGATGTAATGAAGCTGGGTAAGACACCTGGATATGCATAACAAATGCAAGAAATATATGCAATATGATGCATGATATGCAATGCATTTGATTATTTTTACTTTATCATTTAATATTTAAAGGGATTTAACGTTTATAGACATATTGCAAACATCCAAGTAATAAAGCTTTTGAAATACTGAAAATTTTTATTATAATAACTTCAAAATAGATTACAAGTTTCAATTATCCCAAGTACAAGATGAAAACACAATCTAAAGTCCTGAGAAGAGGAACTAATGAAGATCAATTTGTACACTGGCGCTTCCCTGTGAGCCTGACAATCTGAGCCCTCAACCTCTGGTTCTCTTCCACATGTCTGATGGCAACCTCCTTCCAATTATCTGAAGCAGGAAGTGAGTAATCAACACCTGTTTGAGGCTTAGGAGAAAATAAATCCCCTTGCCTCTCCATAGACTCTACTGCTCTACTCTCAAGGATCTCGATCAAATCATCTTTCTCCTTCAGGTCTGCTCTATAGGAACTCTCTAAAGTCTGGAACTTGTTCTTCCAAGCATCCCGTTCCTGTTGCATCCTAACCAAAGCAAGCTGCAGCTCCTATAGATCATCTAACAAAGGAGGATTGGTCTTCAAAAATAAATTAGGCATGGGTGTCTCCCGAGTATACGACATCTTCAACTGATTGGCTCTCGATCGGACCCACTGAAGATATGGCTCCAAAGAAACAACACCCCTAGGTCCCAAATCCTTCCTACTCTTCTTATGAATGTAAAGAAGTGATACACTGGATCATGGAACTGGACCAAAGTTGAGAGAATACCCTCCTTCCTCTTCAGCTTCAGGAGAGGAATAATGGATCCATACTTCTTCTGAAAGTCTGCAAAACACTCGATCTCGGGAATTAGCCTGATCAACTCATCCATCTTAGGATCCTTGAAACTGTATTTCCTGGTCTTTCTCTTTCCAGAATCCATGGTTTAAAAGTACCTGAGATATTCATAAATAGTCAACCTTTAAATCCCTTGAAATATTGTTTTCTTCAAAAGATGCTTATGAGTGCATGGATGCATGATGCAACAATCACACACAAGATCACACATATAGGGTTCATAGGTTCAACGTCACGATCATGAGGTCGAAGGTAATACCCATAAGGTATTTGTCTAAAAAGTTATCACCTGCCGAACAAGGTTCTAAGAGGTTCCCAGAGTCTACATCCATCCTTCGGATATTACCAACTTCCCGATTAACTCAGTAATTAGTAATATTCTCAAGAAAGACTCGCCCGAGCGTAGTATCGCGTGACAACTATTTCCAGATTACTCCGTCATAGCTTCTGCACTACACCTAAAAGGCCAAGATGGGTTAGGTAATCTACGGTCCTCAGCTTCAACAGGCTCCCAGGTCCAAAGAAGTACGTCTTCCCGATTACTCGGTAAACGACACTACAGTCAAAGGGGCCTCCACTGAGTGGGAGATCTCATGCCTCCTTTTTTGGGATTACTCCCTCAAAGTTAACATGACTATACCGCTCGTCCTATCTTAAAGTTTGCCCAAGTCCGGGTATAGGACTTATGAGTAATCACCAAGCACCCTATAAACCAGGAAAATCCAGACAAACATATATACAAAATATAACACTTAAACACAATAACACATATACAAATATAAACAAAGATAGGCTCAACCCACTTAGGGATGGACCAGCAAGAGGTCAATCTTTCCCAAGTGAAGTCTCCATTTTTCTGTAGCGGTAGAAATGTTCAAGACTAAGCCATTGGATTGACTAGACTTTTTACAAATCAAAATAAAAATCGCCACCACAATTTATTGTTTCCAAAGGAATGGGAAAAGAGCGAATAACCCAAAAAAAAGGGGGAAAGATTCAAGGTAAGGGGGTTGGTTATGCAAAGGGAAGGTATTAACACCCTAAACATCTACGGTACTCCGCAGGAACCTCTTTGAAAAATATGTATATTTTGGCTAAAAAAATGTGTTGTATATAAAATGGATGGTGGAGGTGAGAAAAGAAATATTTTTATGATTTTTGCATCCGCCACGGTTGCGAACCTTTAGTGCCTACGTACCACCTTTCGCGCAATAGGGAATCAGGGTACACGTAGTTCCTCTTTTAAAAATTTGAAACACAAGTGTGTTGGTTAATTTTATGAGATAAGACATCATCGTCATTGTCCGTGTGGAAAAAATACTTACTACCCACAATCATGAGAAAGGAGAATTTGCATCATCTCAAAGTGGAGGATATGGCTTGGATTTTTAAATCAACAATGCCTCACTCAACACCCAAGTGGAAAATATCTCTCTTTACTATATATTGTAGAAGTATAGTTGTTTGCATCACTACAAGGATTGACAAGAGTCTAATCTTTTAAGAAAAGTTTTAAAATAAAAAGCCAAAGTGGAAAAAATGGTTTGTAATGAGATTGATTGACTTTTAGTCTTCTCACAAAAATGTCAAGGTATTATTATATTGATTGAAATTTATTTATGAAAATGTTTTGAAAATACATGGACCTAAGTCCAAGTTTATTATGAAAGTGTTTCAAGTTTAGAAATAAGAAGAGTTTTTAAAAGGAGGGAGAAGATTTTTGAAATTAAAGAAGATGGGAGGAGATGAAGAGACTATTCTAAAGCATAAGGTAAAAGCTAGGGATAAGAACCATCTAACCAACAAGAAGCCAATACTAGACATTATGAGTCAATATAGAATTCCCATTCTTCGGATTGAAACCAAGCAAGAAAAGATACTAGACCTCTTGAGAGAACCAAACTTCAAGTGTATTAAGTCTTTGCAAAAATTGGGCAGAGTAACGGCTGTATACGGGTGAATTCCATATTACAAACAAAGTATGTAATCACAATAACCTACACACAAAACAAAAAAACAACCCAATGTCTTGAGGTAAACCGCAAGAACTCCAGACAAAATATAAAATAAAGTCACAAAGTCTCCAAGATAGGACAAGGTCTCTAATCCTAAGTCCAAGAAGTCCAATACTCCATAATGCCAAGGATAGTAACCAAATAGTCCAAGTATCATTAAATATTTTTATGGTTCATGTTGATTATTAGGTGTATTTAAAAGGAAAAGAAAAGTTCAAGTGAGCAAAATAAAAATGACATAAAAGTAAATGCCCAAGTGAGCAAAAATAAAAATGTCATAAGAATAAATGCTCAAGTGAGAAAAATAAAAAAATGGCATGAAATGTAAATGCTTAAATTAAATAGTACATAAAGCATAAAAAATAAAAGCATAAAGTAAAGTCAATTGTTAGAAATTAGTGGTTAGTTAGATGACCATCTTGAAACTTGCATTTGGAAAGCATTAGAGGATTGGTAGAATCAAAGCCTCCACACAACAAGTTGCGTTTGGTTTTTGTCAAGTATATCATCTATTTTGGAATCCTCAAAGGTAACATTTAATGATCAACGATGTTTAAGTGATCTGCGTTGACCAAAGGTGTTGTAGATCTATTAGAGGATTGGTAGAACCAAAGCCTCCATACAATGAATCTCAAGGTTATTGGATCAAAGAGATAAGATTAACATACTTGGGCTTGAAATCATAAGTTTGGGCCATGAATGATCGTTTATTTGAATCGGGACAAAATTTAGCACTATGTTAAGCAATCGTAAGTGGACTTATGTAGAAGTCGAACCTATTTTGAGGCCGGTCAATAGCAATCTATGTACTTCATGTTTGGATAAATGATATAGAGATCACCATCCCTTAACATGTAACACAATTAAAAAAGAAAGGGATAATATGAAGAGGGAGGGGAATGATAAGCTAATTTGGATCACCATCTCAAAATTCTTTCATCTTTAAATTCAACCACTCCTCTAGATGGATTAAAGCACTAAACATATCATTAATTCAAAGCACCAAAAATGAATTAAATAATTCACTCTTTTATAGATTTGAATTGATGAACATTTATCCAACTTCATCTACATCACAAAGTCCATTGAGTTTAAAGAAAAATTGGACATTTAAAATTGCAATCAAAACCAACAATGAAAGAAGTGAGTAGAAAAATATTTGAGTCGAAACAGCCCCAAAATAAGGTAGAAAAGTATCTTCGACACTGTTACAATCAATTGTGCTTCGACAACTACCAATTGCATCAATGCAATTTTTTTTAAATCAACTTTCTATGACAAACAATTGCAATGTTACAACAATTGATTGCAACCTGTTAAAGTCAGTCGAAAACAACATCTCAATGATCTAATTTTTGTTCCAACTTTTCATCTAACACCTTATGATCATGGATCCAATTGAGCATGAAAATTCCATCAAATTATGAGAAAATAGCACTAATGGAATCATAAAACAGTGCTCAGTGAATCAAAACCAGAAATCCACAAGAGATCACATTGTGAGAGACGATGATCCAACTTACCAAAGGTAGAATTAGAGAATTATCAAACAACTTCCGAAATTTGCTTCAATTCAACCACGAGAATCAATTACCAAAGCTTGGATGTAGAGATTTGATGAAGAAAAAGTGTTTGGATGAAGGTTTAGCTCAAATATTAGTAAGATTCAATGCAAAGCTTACTAACTTTTTGAAAATGGAGCTTTGAGTGAATTTTGGTAGATGGAGAGAATTGGGAGATTTTTTAGCAAAGTGATTTTGGCTGTCAAAAGCTTGAAATTTGAATGAGATGAGGTCTCTATTTATAGAGTTTAGGATTGGGATTAGTGGTAATTTGGTAATTAATTCTTGGAGCCAAAAATTGAATTAATGATATAATTTTCAAATTATGCAGAAAAATTGGAGCCAAAAAGATGACAGTTTTGAAATTGCTGGCTTTTTTTTCAAAAATCATGTGTTTTTTGCTGCTATGAGTTGACACAAGAGTCGTATGCATCGACACATTCTAGTTGTATAACACAGCATGAGTCGACGCAAGCTTCTATGGGTCGATACAAGCTGCTAATTCAATACAATACATAATCAATCAACTTGCATGAGTCGATACATAACATGTATGTGTTGACACAGGCTAGTTATACAAAGTAGGATGAGTCGAAACAAGCCTCTATGGGTCAATGCAAGCTGCTACTTCGACACAATAAATAATCAATCAACTTGCATGAGTAGAAACAAGCCTCTATGGGTCGATGCAAGCTGCTACTTTGACATAATACAGAATCAATCAACTTGCATGAGTCGAAACAAGCCTCTATAGATCGATGCAAGCTGCTACTTCGACACAATGCATAATCAATCAACTTTGCATGAGTCGAAACAAACCTCTATAGGTCGATGCAAGCTGCTACTTCGACACAATACAAAATCAAATCAACTTGCATGAGTCGAAACAAGCCTCTATAGGTCGATGCAAGGTACTACTTCGACACAATACAAAATTAATCAACTTGCATGAGTCAAAACATACTAAATTTTTTTGATTTTTTTTGAAGGCTAAAAATATAGGTTTTTTTCAAAGATTGTGCACAATACACTATGTGCCATTGATTGCACTATGGGAGCAATCGATGGTTCAGGTCAACAAAAAATGGAAAAAATTTAATTATTTTTATTTTTCTTTGCAGAAAAGAGATTTTAGGGAAATAATACTGGAAAACCTTATTTGTTGGATGCTTTGAATCGGTACCTACAAAACACATATTTGCAAAGGCAAAGACAAATATTTTTTGTATTTTGGTTAGAGGTTAATTATCAACGCATATACAAAATACACAACTAAGGTGCTTGGAGATTCCTCAAGAGAAAACTTAAAGATATGAGATAGAAAAAGAGAAAGAACCAACCCTAATGTGATTTTGTTATGATCAAGTTGACATGATATGATAGGGGAATCTTAGGGGCAAAAATTGGGGTACAACAGACGGTCTACCAAAAACTAGGTCTACAGGTGACCTGTAAGGGAATCTAGATCTACGGTCGATCTAAAATCCTAAGGTAAGACCTATAGTCGGTCTTCCTAAACTAGGTCTACAGTCGACCTACGAGGGAATCTAGATCTACGGTCGATCTAAGATCCTAAGGTTAGACCTACGGTCGGTCTACCAAAAACTAGGTCTACAGGAGACCTGTAAGGGAAACTAAATCTACGGTCGATCTAAAATCCTAAGGTAAGACCTACGGCCGGTCTACCAAAAACTAGGGCTACAGGAGACCTGCAAGGGAAACTAAATCTACGGTCAATCTAAAATCCTAAGGTAAGACCTACGGTCGGTCTACCAAAAACTAGGTCTACGGTCGACCTACAAGGGAATCTAGATCTACGGTCGATCTAAGATTCTAAGGTAAGATCAATGGTCGGTCTACCAAAACTAGGTCTACGGGCGACCTACAATTTTAAGAAGGTGGGAGTATTGGTCGTTACACGATGATTGAAGATGCGAGAATGACAAAGTTTATTTCATTTGATGGGATTCGAAAGACAGATAGACACATACGAGTGTTTGGATAACTGACACGGACGGGTGCTTAGGAGACTGACACATACGAGTGTTTGGATCAATACAGACGAGTATTGAGAAAAGATACGAACGAGTATCAATGAAAGATTTAACACAAATGAGTTTTTGGATCAATACGGATGGGCATTGAAAGAAGATACGGATGAGTATCAAGGAAAATTTAAACATAGACGAGTGTTTGGGAGACTACCATGGATGAGTGTTTATGAGTTGACATAGACGAGTGCTGGGTTTAGACTTGGTGTATTAATTTTACTGGATATCTAGGTGTACAAGGTACTGGCACCGTTAGCTGGGCATCGTGAAGGTGAAGGTCATCAGTTGGGGTTTTGGGAGTGATTTCCTCTTGTAGGGATGTATTGCTGTTTTTGAATGATTCAGGTCTTTCGTGTAAGGTACCTGATTTGGATTATGTTTCGTATGCATGTTTGAATTTCTTTTTCCGCAAAGATCCATTATGATGAATCAAATATGCGCTTTTGAGGGTGCAATGTTATGCAGTGATAACTATATGTAATGCAAAGAAATAGACTTCGTGGGGATAAGCGAAGGCTTCTTAGGATCCGTTAGTCATCACCAGAGATGCCAATACATGTCGTCACTGGAAACCTACAGTACCAAAGATTACTGGGGATACTGATAAGAATTTGCATTGGGGAGCTCATGATACAGAAGATTATCGATGAATCTGCTGAAGATTGAATTACCGACGAAGCGAGTTTACAGGTACGCCACTAAATTCTGAATTGTACTGTTGGGGAAGAGATAATCTGGCCCTACTTCCCTACATCCTGAATAGTTGAGAGGATAGTAGGACTAAATATACCGAAGAATGGGTATTTAACACCATGGGGATCTCTTTGCATACATGCCCCAAGTTTATGCCACACTAGCGATTCACCTCTTGAATCACTTGGGGATGAAAGACAGGCATGGACACCTGCGCATGCCCCAGTTTAGCTCTGCGAATGCCCTGGTTTAGCTATGCAAATGCCCCAGTTTAGCTCCTCTGGAGATGCACTTGATTAACTCCATTGGGGGTGCCTTTGTTTAGCTCTTGGGGGATGTGTACTTGCATATGCTAGTCCAACAACGACTTTGAACTTTCTGAATTCACTGCGGTATCAGGTTTGAAATTGTCTTTAGTAGAATAAGGCAGCTTCGTGCACTGGCTAGGTCAGGGTGAATGTTATAAATTGCTACCTGCAAAGGAAAACAACACTTCGAATTCATATGACACTCCCTCATGTTTATATATCGATGTAAAGTCAAGTTTTATCTCGTCTTGAGAATTTTTATTCCCCATGTTTCTAATGCAATGTTTAATAACAAATAAAACACATTTTGCATACGAAAAACATTTTAGGATAGTAAGAGAAATTTTTTTGATGAAAACAAACTTTATTGATTGGCCCGTGAATAGGAATTTGTACTAGGATGCAACTCCTATATGAGGTAGCTACGAAATAAAAATAGAAAATACAACAAGTATAAATGGCAATGACAGATGCTCGAATTTCCATTAAAACCGATATTGCTACAGTTCCCATTCCTCAGTAGTCTCAATGCCTTGCCTCTAAAGAGTAGCAGTTGTACCGATCAATTCGCTGCCAAGGTGCTATAGATATACATGTGTCATTCGTGAAGAGAATTCACACTACAGCCTCTCGCTTAAGATCCCTAACTTTTGCTTGGATCACCCTTTCGGGTTTTCAACCCAACAGGATAACAATTTTTTGCCTAAGTCGCCCTTTCGGATTTTCAACTTAGCGGGTTATTATCTTTTTTTTTCATTTTATCCTTAATTTTTTCCTAGACTTTCATGTCGACCGGGATGCCCATTTTTGCCTAAGTCGCCCTTTCGGGTTTTCGACTTAGCGCGTCTCTTTAGGCATAGTATTTTTTGACCGAGTCTGAATTAAATGGGAGTGGAACGTCTTCCCTATCCATGTCTACCAGGATTAGAGCACCTACTGAAAAGGCTCTCTTCACAATATACGGTCCCTCGTAATTGGGAGTCCATTTGCCTCTTGGATCGAAATGGCTTTGCACGATGACCTTTCTCAAGACCAAATCACTAGGATAAAACTTCCGAGGACGAATCTTCTTGTTGAACGCCTTTTTCATCCTCTGTTGGTACAAATGGCCATGACAAATAGCTTCCAGGCCCTTTTTGTCAATCAGGTTGAGTTGGTCGAATCTTGTCTGAACCCACTCATCCTCATCAAGCTTGGTTTCCATCAGAATCCTCAACGAAGGAATCTCTACTTCAACAGGAAGCACTTCATCCGTACCATAGACAAGAGAAAATGGAGTTTCCCCGGTTGAAGTACGCACAAATGTTTTGTAGCCATGCAGAGCAAAAGGCAACATTTCATGCCAATCTTTGTATGTTCTGATCATCTTCTGGACGGTCTTCTTTATGTTCTTGTTAGCAGCTTCGACTGCACCCTTCATCTTTGGTCGATATGACGATGAATTGTGATGTTCAATTTTGAAATCTTCACACAACTCCTTCATCATGTTGTTGTTAAGATTAAAACCATTATCAATGATGATTCTGTGAGGGATTCCGTAACGACATATGATTTCTTTCCTGATGAAGTTGGTAACGACTTGTTTGGTTACATTCTTGTAAGAAGCTGCTTCCACCCATTTAATGAAATATTAAATAGCCACTAGAATGAACCTATGACCATTCAAAGCACTTGGGTCAATCCTTCCAATCATGTCAATCCCCCACATTACAAACGTCCATGGGGAAGTCATAACATTCAAAGGAGTTGGAGGAACATGAATTCTGTCTGCATACACATGGAATTTGTGGCACAACTTTTCATATACACAACAATTACTCTCCATTGTCGTAAATAAATATCCCTCACGTAATATTTTCTTTTCCATAGAATTCCCGCTTGAATGAGTCCCGAAATAACCCTCATGGATTTCCTTTATGATCGACTCTGCTTCGTGTCTATCCATGCATCTGAGCAGAACCGAGTCATAATTTCTCTTATACAGGACGTCTACTAATAAAAGGAACTTGGAAGCTAACCTTCTAAGCATACGCTTATCACAAATTGTAGCATTTTCGAGATGCTCTTGCTTCTCAAGGTACCGTTTGATGTCGTAATACCATGGCTTCTCATCAGACACATACTCGGTCGAGAGACAATGAGCAGGAAAAACATGTGCTAGCTCTTTGTAACAGAGGATGCGTATATTAGTCGCCTGATTCGGAAATCTCACTGAGAACATTGATGTTAAGGTAGCTAAAGCATCGGCCAGCTGGTTTTCGTCCCTGGGAATATGTTCAAAGATGATTTCCTCAAAAGCGGGTATTAGCTGCAAGATGCAGTCTCTGTACGGAATCAAACTGGAGTGCTTCATTTCCCAATTGCCTCGTAGCTGATTTATGACCAAAGAAGAGTCTCCGAAGACTTCATGGATTTTGATTTTAAGGTCGATGGTTGCCTCTAGACCCATCACGCATGCTTCATATTCTTCCACATTGTTCGTAAAATAGAAACATAATCGGGCCGTAAACCGTGTATGAGTATTGCATGGAGAAGTAATTATTGCCCCAATGCCATTACCTGCAGCATTCAAATCTTTCTCAAACGTAAGAGTCCATCGTTCTTCTGGATCGACCTTGTCATAATCATTAAGCTTCATTACATCTTCATCAAGGAAGTCAAATTTCATTGATTGATACTCTTCCAACGGCTGATGAGCAAGATGATCTGCAAGAACGCTACCCTTGATAGCATTTTGTTTAACATACCAAATATCATATTCAGATAAAAGCATCTGCCATCGAGCCAGTCTTCCTATGACTGCTGGTTTTTCAAAGATATATTTTATCGGGTCCATCTTTGATATTATAAAAGTCGTGTATGTCAGCATATATTGCCTTAGATGTCGAACTGCCCAAGCAAGCGCACAACAAGTCTTTTTAAGAAAAGAATACCTGGATTCACAATCGTTAAAATTTTTACTCAAATATTAAATGGCGTGCTCTTTACATCCTATTTCGTCATGTTGCCCAAGCACACAACCCATAGATCCTTCCAGCATCGTCAAGTTAATGATGAATGCTTCCAAGGAACTGGAGGAATGAGGATCGGTGGCTCTTGGAGATACTGTTTGATCTTTTCAAAGGCTTCCTGGTAATTATCATCTCGTCAGACATCTTGATTCTTGCGCACAAATTTAAAGATGGGTTCACAAGTAGTTGTGAGACGGGAGATGAACCTGGCTATGTAGTTCAATCTCCCGAGGAACCCTCTTACTTATTTTTCCTTTTTTAGTGCTGGCATATTTTGTATTACATTTACTTTGTCGGGATCTAATTCAATTCCTCGCTGACTTACGATGAAACCAAGTAGTTTGCCAGATCGCACCCCGAAGGTGCACTTGTTCGGATTAAGCCTTAGCCTAAACTTTTGCAGACGCGCAAATAAATTTTGCAGATGGACCAAATGTTCCTCCTCGGTTTGTGATTTTTCAACAATATCATTAACATATACTTCTATCTCTTTATGAATCATATCATGAAAGAGCGTTACCATAGCATGTTGTTATGTTGCACCATCATTTTTGAGACCAAAAGGCATGACTTTATAACAGTAAGTACCCCATGGAAAAGTGAATGTCATCTTCGTCATGTCTTTGGGAGCCATCTTTATCTGATTATACCCCGAAAAACCATCCATGAAGGAGAAAACTGAGGACTGAGTCGTATTATCAACCAATACATTGATGTGAAGTAACGGGAATCCATCCTTTAGGCTTGCTTTATTCAAATACCGATAATCCACACACATGCGCACCTTTCCATATTTATTAGGAACAGGTACGATGTTGGCAATCCAATTCGAGTATTCACATACCAACAAGAAGCCTGCAATCAAATGCTTTTCGACCTCTTCTTTTATCTTGAGAGACATGTCATGACGAGTTCTGCGTGGCTTTTGCTTCACCGGAGGACATTCTGGCTTGAGTGGTAAATGGTGCATGACTATATCCGTATCCAAACCAGGCATATCTTCATACGACCAGGCAAAGAAGTCAGAGTACTCTCTAAGAAGTTCAACCAACCCCTTCTTTACATTATCTTACAAAGCGTCTTGTATCTTGACCTCTCTTTTCACTATGTCAGTGCCGAGATTGACGACCTCAATGGCTTCTTGATGAGGTAGAATCTTTTTCTCTTCTTGTCTCAGTAGTCTTGCCAATTCCCATGGAATTTCACAATCTTCCCCACTATCTTCGTCGGCTTGGTCATTCAGATTTCCAAGGATATTGGTTCAAAGAACTGTAACATCATCATTTTTAATGGAATTCGAGGCAGACATGCATGATTGATGAATCATGCCTTATTTTAGAATATGGATGTGAATTGAAAAATGGTTAAAGAGTTAGAAGGAAAAGCATTGCCATTTTTTATTTTATGAAAATAAGGAAAGACAAATAGTAAAAATTATATGCAAAAATTCCATTTCATCCAATTTTTAAACAAACATAGAAACATGAGGGGGTCCTTTTCACAAGTTGTCAACATGCTTCGAGCAAAAACATGTGACGTATTTAAAACAAGAACATTACATGTCAAAGAAAACCACTTCGGGAATATCAATAGGAGTCCAATTGCCGAGCTCTTGATCAGGTGCAATCTGGTAGATGTACTGAGCCATATGTGCTTCGTCTTCATCATCCAATGCGTGGATTTGTCTTTGAACACTTGGACCAGCACTAACAAACACTTCTGAATACGGAGGGATGTGATTCCCCTTGAGCACAATCATACCCGTACCAACACGATCTGAAAAAAGAGGACCCAAACCCAAGTCCAGACTTGTCTTGCTTTTCGCACACCTCAACCACTTTCCCCAAGTCTTCATTGGGAATCCCAGACTCCACAATGGCTTTGGCATCCCTAAAGGGAACCATTGGAACTCCGGACTTCTTTGTAGTTTCCAGCATGGTGGGGACCCTGTCAACAGAAATGATATCCAAGGCTGGGAAAAGGGTGTCATGTACTTCCCCGTCCACTTCGACATAACAGAAGGAAGTAACATTGTTGATCACGACATCTTCCTCTCCGCCATTGACGATGAACTTGTCTTGGATGATGAATTTAAAACATTGGTGCAGAGTTGAGGTTACAACCCCTTCCATATGGATCCACGGGCGTCCCAACAAGAAAGTATAAGATGGACGAATATCCATGACATATAATGATAGGTAGAAAACGTGGGGACCAATATTGATGGGCAGGTCGACTTCCCCTTCTACAGATCTTCTTGACCCATCAAAAGCATTGACTGTTAGCGTGCTAGGTTTCATCGTAACCTCGTCCATGTTCATCTTGAACATAATATGTTTAGGCATCACATTCAAAGAACACCCAATGTCTACCAAGACACGAGACATCACAGTGTCTAAATATCTCATAGAAATATGCAAAACTTTATTGTGAGCTCGACCCCCAGGAGGAAGCTCGTCATCATTGAAACCCAGGAAGTTCACTGTAGAAATATTTGTAACAACCCCTTCGAATTGGGCCACAGAAATTTCAGGATTCACATGAGGACCATGAAAAATTCTCATCAAGGTGGTTCGATGAGCTTTGGAGTACAAAAGGAGGGATAAGATTAATATATTTGCAGGCATCTGATTCAGCTGGTTAACCACCTTGAAATCACTCTTCTTGATCACCCTGATTAACTGCTCTACTTGTTGTTCAAAAGATATCCCGGGAGGATCGTTGACTACTTGTTTCCCCTTATCTTTCACAGGAATCTCTTCCGTAACTTCTTTGGGAGGAGGTGGAGTAGGAGAAAAGAATCTTCCACTTCGGGTTATTCTGCTAATTTCGATAATGTTGGTTATGTCCTTATTTTCAATCGGCGGACATATAACTTTCTTTCCACGGATGTAAGCATCATTGTATTCTCATGGCACTTCCCTGTTGTCAGTTATCGAGATGGGTACTGGATTTGGAATTGTCGGTGCTTGGATCAGAAGGGGAGCAACCGGATTCTGATCTGGCGCAGGGAACGTTGGAACTTGTATAACCAACGGAACTCTTGAAGTGTTCCTCGGAACATTGGCCAGATAATACGAAATTTCTAGAATAGCAACATTACCTTCGGGGATGAATTTCTCAACTCTAACAACCCCTTCGTCCATCAATCTCTGAATGGAATATTTCAAATCATCACTCTCTTCTAGATTGGATGAGCATTTCAAACAAAAGTCATGAAGCTCTTGTGGAACTTTCTTCTACAAAAGATGCTCTCTTAAAACTGCCATTGACATCTGAACCTCATCAACCTGAGTAACTAAGTCATGACCATCATCAAACTCAATTGCATTGGTAGCAGCCCCATGATGGGGAGGCATAGGATTGTTCTGAACATTAGGGCCTATAGGAGTGAAGCTTAACTCCTTGGCATCCAAAATATCTTTCACCTTATGCTTTAAAACTTTTCAGTTTTTGATCGAATGGCCTGCAGCGCCTAAATGAAACTCACAACACGCATTAATGTTATAACCCTTTGGAAGTTCAGCTGGTGGGAAAGCAAACTCTTGGAGTTATACCAACTGACCAACTAACATTTGTGAAAGTATTTGGGCATACAACATCGGGATTGGATCCAATTTTCTCTCGGGATACCTTTGTGATCTTTGTTGATCCCTTTGTCCTTGGGGCCTCTGATTCTATTGATAGTTTCGCGGTGGTGCATATTGTTGTTGGGGAGCAGACATAGGAGTTTGGTAATATGGAACCTGTATAACAGCTTTCCCCTTATCAACAGAGGAATTTCTTATCTCTCTTTCCTTTTTCTTGACGAAACCCCTATAATACAGTTTCTTTCCACTACCTGAGTTGTTGTTACCATTCGTGACAGATACACCTCTAATAGTCCCTACTTTAATACATATTTCAACCCTCTCCCAGATAATAACCATATCTGAAAATGAATCAGAAGTACTACCAAGCATATGTTGCATATGGACCTCGTAGGGTACTCATGAACAAATCTAGCAGTTCCCGGTCTAGGAGAGGAGGTTGAACCCTCGCGGAGAAACTGCGCCACCTCTGGGCGTACTCTTTGAAAGACTCACTAGTCTTCTGAGACATACTCTGTAACTGTGCACGGCTAGGCGCCAAGGCGGTGTTGTAATGATAATGTTTCAAGAAAGCATCGACAATCTAACCCCAAGTACTAACAAGAGCTTGCTCTAACTGCATGTACCACTCTAATGGAGCTTCAGCTAAACTGTTTTGAAAGAAATGTATAAGCAACGACTCATTGCTAGCATAAGCGGCCATCTTTCTGCAGTAAGATCATAGGTGAGCCTCCAGGAATGTAACTCCATTATACTTGTCGAATTCCGGTACCTTGAACTTTGGTGGAATCACAACCCCCAGAACTAGACACATAGCAGAAACACTGAATCCTGGTTTCTTAGAAGTCTCCATAGCCTTCAAACATTCTTCCAGAGCCTTGTACATCTAAGCAGTTTTAGACAAATCAAATGTAGAATCCTTTAGAGAGCCATCGAGATCAATGACATCATGGTGGTCATCCATAATCAGCCATGGGTTCTCTTTAGGAATTCCCCCATTGTCATTTCTAGGTCCACCATTCTCAGATGTAGAGGCACTACCAACCAGATTAGTAACACTCAGCCTGAGCTCTTCCTGCCCTTGGATGACGGCATGAAGAGTTTCCATGAGCTGATTCATCTAATTACCCATAATGTCCATATCTTTGCAGAGAGCCGCCTGGTTCTGCTTAATCTGTTCCATAATCCTCATCTTGTTGGCTCGAGTTCAGTAAGGATGTAAGGAAGTCGTCTTGTAGATTCTAAAAATTAAAGGGAAAAACCATCAGATAAAAATTCCCTCCAGAAAACCTGCAATTCATGAAATGCATGATATGTATGGTGTATAAAATCATTGTCCATTCCGGTTTTCCACATCTCAATTAACGTCAGTAATAATCGAGCAACATGATGATAAGATCGACCATATAAAGAAAATATCCAGAAATAGGAGAAATTCCCACGGACTTCAATACAAGAGAGTTGCGAGAATACAAGATAAGAGATTCCGTCCAACAAGCCTGGCGGTAATCAAAACAATAATATAATAATTAGTCTGAAGGTAGGCTACCATTCTTCCTCTATCTCTATCTCACATTACTAAGGCCCAAATAAAGTGCCTTAGCAATAGCTTCCAAATCATGCTCGTTTCAAACGACAACAACAAGTATGTGCTCGGTAATCTTCAACAAATGAGAGTATTCTTCCGGAGTTGGAACGATTTGATAGTCCTGGAAGGTAAAACAACATAAATAATAGTTGTAAAACTGAAGTAGAGTCAGAGTGCTACCATGTCTTTCACTGAAATCCTCTGCGTTAGGACGAGCTAAATGGTCTTTAAACTCTTCAAAGAAGGCCAATAACTTGAGCGGAAAACCTGAATGGAACTGACAAGTACAATTTCCTCTTCTATTCCTCTTAAGAACATCATTGTTGCTAGACGTTACTAACAAAAACTATAACTTCGTGAGATACCCCATAATGGACATGCACATGCAAGGTTAATATATAATTTCATTTTTCTGACATTTCTTTTGGATAAATAAATATGCTATGATGTAAGTGCAGATGATCATGGGGTTACTACTTCCATGATACTGATTTCTACTGTACTGTCTCTACATAGTCTGTAAGTACCAGGATCATAGGTTCGAAACATAAACCAAAGAACCTCATGAACAGATTCAGAACTCAGAAAATAAATTTGAGAACCTCATAGTCACTGATAGGAATCCAGAACATAACCATTAGAACCAAATAGTCACCGTCTGTGCGAAACCATCTGAACATAGTCACCATATAAGTATAGTTACCATCTGTGGCCGTAATGACAATTCCCTCCCTACTCACGGGTGAAAGCTAGGTTAAGGTAAGGTCGGGTAACTCAGAATTGAGGGCACTCCTGAAAAACTATCGTTGTATCACCTACGTGAAAATGATAGCCCCTTATTTGTACCTCATCTGAGCGTGGACTACATGGTGGTGTGATACGGTGGCAGAACCGACTGTTAATACTGGTTTGCGTTTTGTATTTGCAAATGTCGCGGTAAGCAAGAGTTTCCACCGACATTTATTTTATCCAACTGGAAAGGAAAAAGCACAGAAAAATTCCCTTTTCGAGATTTTGAGTACGAGGGGTAGATTATAGAAAGGGAAGGTATTAGCACCCTTTCTATCCGTGGTTTTCCACGGGCTCTTAGGTACTTGCTCATCATTTTAAAATTTGCTTCCGTGTTTGTGTGTTTAAAAAAAAGTTTTTGTTTTACTTCGTTTTAACCCTTGCTTCTGTCTTCAAGAGTGTTACGAAGTGTTTTTGAAAACTTTGTTTGAAAAAAGTGTAAGTGTGGAAAGGTTTGTTTTTGAGCAAGTACCTACTAGCATCTACCTACTCGAAAAAAGAATTTTTCTGTTCTTGTTTCCTTTAGACCGCACTATCCCACTATTAGTGATTAGGTAGCACCGTCGTTGGAGTTTGTAAGGGTCAATTCGAAAGGGACGTAATGGTCATTGAAGGCAACATGTAAGGATACCTTAGCATTTCAAAGGGACTGTCATCATATATTCATAGGAAACATCGAGGGACAAGATCATATACCGTAGGCAACTTCGAGGGACAAGATCATATACCATAGACAACTTCGAGCGACATCGAGGGACCATGATCTTTATGATGATTTTAACCGAGGGTCTTTGCTAAGGGTATACCTACGTTCGAGGGACATGACTGTTGTTTTCTGAGGCAACCAAGTGAGGCATACCCTAAGAGTGAATATGTGCATATGATTTGTTTCAGTTATTTAATCTTTGCACATTAGGTGATCTACCATTTTAATTTTCAGTTTGTCTTTCCATACAATCCTATTAACATACATCTAAGCAGTTTATATTTGCGGAATTTAAAGTGCGGAAAATAAGCTAAGCTATTACAAGGATTCGGGTATTTACCTAGCCAAAAACAAACCCTTAAAAAAACGATAAATGAAAGTAAAAATGTCCTAATTAATCTATTACAACTTGTGAGCAATTACATTAATATGATAAAATAAAATAAAGCGCGCGCGAATAAAGAACTAGGGAGAATTAGGGTTTTGACCCCGTCTAACCTAATCGAAAGAAAAATATATATATATTTTTTAATTATTTCTAAGAAAAAAGAATTAGGTTTTTTAAAATTAAATACAAAATTAATTAGTAATTAAATTAGTTTAAAAAAACAATTAAATGGCCTATTTTTGTGTTTTGTTATTTTAAGAAAAAAGAAAATAGAATTAAGTTAGAAACAAAATCCTAATTGTTCTAATTAATTTTAATTTATTTACAAAACAATTAAAGTTGCGTGAAATTAAATTATTACCTAAAATTAATTATTCGAGTTTAGGAGGAAAAATTAAAGGTTTGTGAAAAATGTTAAGTTTTATGAAAAAAAATTTAAACAGAAAGAATAAAAATAGGTAAAAGGATAAATAGAAAGGAAGAAAATCAAAACCAATAGGGGTGGTTGTTGAACCCACGCCATGTTCTGTTTTGGTCGTTAACCGTGCCGTGTGAAATTATTGTCAAGTTGTTGTTTGATTATGTTAATGACTGAATTGTTGATTGACGTGATAGGCTTATGGACAATGTTGATTTATGTTGAGTTGTTGTGATATTGTGATTATTGTGAATATTGTTGATAATGCGAAGTTGCGGGTAATTTTATGTGATTATGAATTACCTCTATTTACTGGTAATAATGGTGAGGTTGGCTTATGCTTTGTGATGATGATAATTTTCGTGAGCATGTAATGGTGCATTCATATACATTTGCATACTCTGTGATTGCCTAGATTGGCAAACTGCGAAGACGGCTTATGCCTTGTTGATGCCTCTATTAATTGGAAATTATTAAGATGGGTGTTATGCTCCATTTTTAAGATTGGAGTTCTGTTCTAATGGTACCACATGCATTGACATAGTATTAAGTCGCATTCCAAGTAGTATGATTGAGCTGTTGTGTTGATGAATTAATTGTTGTATTTTGTTGATAGCTTGTTGTGATTGTTGTTGTTTATAAGTTGTGAAGTGGTGATTTTTGCATGAATTGATTCCAATATAATATTTATCATACGTTATATTATAGTGTTTGATATCTCACCCTTTCTATTTGAATGTTACCCTTATGTTGGTAACGTGCAGGTAATCCAGAGTGAAGGCGGTTGACCTGTAGTAGTTCGAGTCAGTGTCATTGCTCTGATACGTAACACTCGGGGGGATGACTGGTTGTTTCTTTAGTATTTTTTATTTTAGTTGTTGAACATTAATTTGATGGTTGTTAAGTACTTGTTATTCAGAAGTTGCTTTCATGTTGGATAAAGATGTTATTATGATTCCGCTGCGTAGTTGTTCAAGTTGTTGATTTAAAAGATTAATTTAGTTTGTTGTTGGTTCATCCGAAGTTTTAAAGTGTTATGTATCCATGTTGAATGCAATGGTTTTTAAGTTGAATTTGTGGCATCCTGATTCAGTTGTATGATTTTTATAACTCTTATTTGCATTTATATTGTCTGGTAGAATTGGGGTGTTACACCATTAGCCCAAAAATTAAAGGTTGCTCATTTTGAACTTCATGCATTTTTTCAAAATTACTCAACTTGCACCAATCATAACTCTCTTAATTTTGGTCATATGAAGATGATCTTTGACGTTTTGGAAACCTCAAGATGTCTCTTAAAACTTTCATGTTGGTCATTTTTTCCTTTGAAGTATTAAACTTGATGGAAATTGCTTTGACAAAAGATGTCTTTTTGTTGACTTTTAAAATGACTTGTAATATTTTGGCTCATATCTCTCAAATGAAGCATTTTTGGCCTTGATATTAGAGACACAAAGTTGTAGAGAATTGAATTTCCTCCAAACTAGGCTTTTGTTAAGGAATTTCTGATGAAGTATGTGAAAGTTGTGCTTTGTCATAGTTCAGTTGACTTCTGCTTAAGAAAACCCTAATTTAGTAACTTTTGATGAATCTTGAGTTTTCTTGATGAATTATTATCAACCCTTGATTAAATGATGAATGTGAATTCAAAATATTGATGTTGTCTAGAAATATTGAAGTTTGATTTGAAATTGGTCAAAGTTGACTTTTTGTCCAATATAGTTGATTTTGAATCATCTGGCTAATTTATTGAACAAACTTGTGATGTAAGGCTTGAAACTTGGTATGAGGGTACCTTGAGAAATATGAGAAACCATGAAATCCACTTGAGGTATTAGAAACTCAATTTCATTTAAAAGAAGCAAAATCCTATTTGTAGGGGAATTTCTTATGAGGAGAGTCCATCTGATCAATCTTTGATAAGTCTTGAGCAATTCAGACCTTCTTAAGGATGGGAGGGGAAATTTTAGGGTACAACAGCTGCCCTTGTTCAATCTTCTTAAACCTGAAGAGTTAGATTGACATGTCTGACCTTCATGATCTGAAGGTGGAAGAGGATTAAATACTTATAAGTGCCCAAAAAATTGCACTCACATGTGCACGAAGTAACACTGTTGCTTGATTGTCTCGGGAATAGGCTTAAAGATGCCATTTGGAAAAGGTGATGGGATGTCGTCAGAGATGGGCTTATAGATGCCATCCAAAGTAATTGTGTTCTTGGATAACTGTTGACAAGAGTATCATAATGAATCTATGCCCGATTGTATCTGAAAAAAGTATTAGAACGAGTCTACGCATAACTGTATCTAAAGTTGGATCAGAATGAGTCATCGCCTGACTGTATCTAAAAAATATATTAGAATGAGTCTGTGTTCGATTAGATCTAGTAGACGTGCTAGGGAGTCTCAGAATGAATCCTATGTCTCGATTGTATCTGAAAAATGTATTAGAATGATTCTACGCCCGACGGTTTCCATAAGTGGTTCAGAATGAGTCTTCGCCCGACTGTATCTGAAGAATGTACTGGAATGAGTATCAGAATGAATCTATATCTTGATCGTATCTGAGTTGTATCTAGAAGGGAATCTGGAATGAGTATCAGAATGAATCTATATCTCGATCCAATCTAAACTGTATTTAGAAGATGTTTTGGAGTAAGTCTACTTCTGACTGTATCTAAAGGAGTATCAGAATGAATCATTGTCTGATTGTATCTAAAGGATGATAAACTGTTGCTAATATCTATCTGTTCGGTAACTTACCTGAAAAGGAAAAGTTAGTTTTATGAAATGTCATGATGCGTCAAATGTATTTTGTAGTGATGCTCTCAAAATAAATGAGAATATCATATGCGTTCCGTATGTACTTGTTATGATATTTTGTAAATGATGTATGGATGCAAGATGTCATTGGAGTGTATCGGTATCTTCTTGTAACAATGTCTAGTTGGGGAAAATAACCCCTGACTGTTGTTGGGGATAAAGAAAGTAATTATTCAATTTTTTTAGGACGACTTTACTAGGGCTTTTCGCTTTCTGTTTGAGGACACTCCACTGGGGATCTTCGACTTTTGCTTGGGGATAGAAGCATTCCAGGAAATTCAGCCGTTTTTGTTATTTTTATTGAAGGATATGATTCTTATGTACCTTGAATAAGGATAAAAGAGATGGATATTCCTCTTATGTGCTATCTGACCAGGTTTCAGATATGGGAATTAGCTCTTCTGGGGAGGAAAACGTTGAATAAGGTTTGGCTAGAGAAGGGAATTCTGTCGAGGAATTTGCAGTATTGGAGAAATAAACTATGTTGGGGAATAAAATCCTCTAGACTGTTTTTAGTAAATAATCTTTGTTGGGGATTGGACATTCGTAGGCTGCATTGAGGAAGTTTCCATTGTATGTTGGGGAAATGATCCCACTTCTTTATCCTCTAGGGGACCTATTGGATAAGATGATCATGTCAAGCTATATATCAAGGATATAGAGATTAACTATTGGAAGATGCCCCAATTTCTGTCTGAGGGCGTAGTAGGCTTTCTAGGGAATATATCTCTATTGGGAACGAGCTTGTGAAGATAGCTCTATAAAGATAGTTCCATAGAGATTGCTCTGTGGGGATTTGTGGACAACTTTTGAACATTACTCCAACTCCTAGGATCTTTAGTAAATGCTAATCCTGTTTTCATGTATATATTTTGTAAACAGTAATCATATTCAAATGCATATGTTCATTCAACATAATCATTGGATATTTTTACAAACAAAACAGAGAGAGTAAAAACAATTTTGAATTTTGAAATACATTTAATTGCATTGATTCTGAAAGTTTTCCTATAAGCAGGCAGTTTTATATAAGAAGGCAAAAATCGTAGTAAGAGGATATCGTCATAAAAATTGAAAAAGGGGTACAAAGTGAAAAACAAAGAAAAAAAGCTATGTGGAAACAATCCCATCGAGTTTTAATCTGTTATTACCTCCATGTCTTCAAGTATCTCATCACTTATTGTTGGAAGAAGATGATTAAATTGATTTGTACCGTTTGAACTTGACACAAGTAATGAAGCTGGCCGTAAATAGATAGGTGATCCAACGGGACATAGTCATACATCTAAGTATTGATTTGACTGATCTCGTGAGAGGTATTGGATTAACTTTTACTGGCATAGAAATCAGAGGAATCTTAGCGGCGATTCGTGCTGACCCAGACGAAAGACTTAGAACATCTTCAACTAGAATAGAAACCTTGGCGTCGGTTTGGCTTAACCAGAGAAAATGTTGGAATATCTGCAACTGGAATAGAAACCTTGGTGTCGGTTTGACTGAACTAGAGAGAACTCGTGAGAATTTGATTGCATTTTTCCCTGAAATGTAAAGAGTTAGTCGTATGTAATGTCATGATGTATGAAATGTATTGAATAATGATGTTCTCAAAATAAATGAGATTGTGCAGTATAATATGTATGCGTATGCCATGATGTATAAATATGCAATGCTATTATGATATTCTCTAACTGGGGAAAATAAGTCCTGACTGCTGCTGGGGAGTATAATGAGTCGAGTTCTTCGTTTCCACTGGGGATAGTGAACGAAGATGAATAGCTGGGGATTAACTTTCATTCTGCTTGAGAACATTCCGCCTGAGGAGACCTTGTCTGAGAATAATCCCCCGGGGGAATGTCTCTATGGGGAAGAGAGATACTATGTTGTAAGATCTGTTGATTTGGAGAAATAAACTCAGCTGGGGATGAAATTCCATTACTAGAGAGAAGAGCTCTGTTGGAGATCGAGCTTCCGCCGTCAGAGAAATAAACTCTGCTTGGGAGAAATTTTTTTATAAATTGTTTATGGTTATAAAGCTCGGCTGGGGAATGCAGACATTAGTTTTCTAAATGAACCCACTGGGAAAGTGATTCCTGCTTGGGGACCTGGAGATCATACTTTGGTTGTCTCGGCTCTGTGGGGAGTATAGGTATCACTGGCTTATACGTGATAGTGACCTCGCTTCCAACTGTCTCTGCCCCTTGTACCATGAAAGACGGGGTAATTGTCGATATTTAGGTTTTGTACTAGTTTCTTTGAGTTCTTAGTAACTGTCTTTCTGTTTTATATGTAGATTTTTGTGAACAGTAATCATATTCAAATGCATATGTCAAGAATAAAACATTGGACGTTTTTGAACAACAAAATAGAAAATGGAAAAACAAACACAGTTTTGTACTCAAAAGATGATTTGTATTGATTTGAAATTTGCCTATAATAGGCATTTTTACAAGGAGGCTGACGCTTTAGTAAGAGAACGCCGTCGTAAAATGGAAATTATTACAGAAATTGTGTACAAAAGAAAAAACAGCTATGTGTAGTGATCCCATTGGGTTTCAATTCTGCTATTGCCCCTATGTCTTCGAGCATCTCATCACTTTGCTGCTTGTTCAAAGCTAACTGGATTGATCAGTACCGTTTGAGCTTGATATCTGATTACTGAAGTTTGACCGCAAGGTGATCCAATGGGACATAGTGATACGCTTTAATCCCTAACTTTTTCCTGGACCGCCCTTTCGGGTTTTCGGTCCACCAGGATACCCTTATTTGCCCAAGCCGCCTTTTCAGGTTTTCAACTTGTCGGGTGTACAGATTTTTTTCATTTTTATCCCTAATTTTTGCCCGAACCATTTTGGTTCGTCGGGATTCCCTTATTTTTGCCTAGGTATGTCAACCTAGCGGGTCTTTATTACGTGTAGTATCTTTTCACTATGTCCGCGTTGACAAGGTGTGGAAGGTCGTCACCATCCATGGTGGTCAGAATCATGGCCCAACCGGAAAATATGTTCTTGACTATAAATGGTCCCTCATAGGTGGGAGTCCATTTGCCCTTGGGATCACCTTGCGGCAGTATAATGTGCTTGATTACAAGGTCCCCTACTTGATACACTTGTTGTCTGACTTTCTTGTTGATGGCCTTGATCATCCGTTTCTGATAAATTTGACCATGGCAGACAACAGTAAGTATTTTCTCGTCGATTAAGTTCAATTTATCAAGTCGAGTCTGGATCCAATTGTCTTCGCTCAAACCCGCATTCTTCATCATCCGTAGAGAAGGGATCTGGACCTCAATAGGTAGGACAACCTCCATGCCATATACCAGAGAATATGGTGTTTCCCCTGTCGACGTACATGTTGAAGTACGGTACCCGTGAAGAGCAAATGGTAACATCTCGTGCCAGTCTTTATATGTCACCGTCATCTTCTATATGATCTTTTTGATATTCTTATTAGCAGCTTCGACAGCCCCATTCATCTTCGGCTGGTAAGGAGAATAGTTGTGATGCTGAATTTTAAACTGTTTACAAAGATAAGTGATCATCGAGTTGTTGAGATTGGTACCGTTGTCCGTGATGATTCTCTCAGGGATACCATAACAACAAACCAGGTTATGCTTGATGAACCGTGCCACCACATTCTTAGTAACCTTAGCAAAGGAGGCATCCTCAACCCACTCCGTAAAGTAATCAATGGCCACTAGGATGAAGCGATGCCCGTTGGATGCGGTAGGTCTGATCTTGCTGATCATGTCGATGCCCCACATTGAAAACCGCCAGGGAGCCGTCAAAACATTCAAGGGAACTGGAGGTACATGCACCTTATCAGCCTAGATTTGGCACATGTGACAGGTTCGAGAATGTTGATAACAATCGGCTTCCATAGTGGACCACTAGTATCATGTCCGTAGGATCTTATTTGCCATGGTGTGTCCACTGGAATGAGTTCCAAAGGTACCCTCGTGTAGGTCTGCCGTGATCCTCTTTGCTTCTCTCTTGTCTACACACCACAGTAAGATAGAGTCATGATTGCGCTTATAGAGTATTCCGTTGCTGAAGAAGAACTTCACAGCAAACCTTCTCAGAAATTTCTTATCATTGATAGATTCCCCCTCGAGGTATTCTTGAGCCTCGAGATACCTTTTCACCTCATGAAACCAAGGTTTGTCGGCTACCTCCTAGGTATCAATCTCACATCAGTATGCCGGTTCATACGACCTATCAATAGTGATTTGGGGAGCTTCATTATCCCTCTTGACCTTGAACATTGACGATATAGTAGCTAGTGCATCCGCTAACTAATTCTCTTCTCGTGGGAAATGTTCAAAGGTGATATCTTAGAAATGCGGCAGCAGTGTCAGTACATACTCTTTGTAAGGGATAAGGTTCGGGTGTTTCTTATCCCACCCGCCTTTGATCTGACTTATCACCAAACCGAAATCCCCGAATACACTCAAGAACCTGACACTTAGGTCAATAGAAGCTCTAAGACCCATAATACATGCTTCATACTCCGCCATGTTGTTGGTATAGTTGAAACATAATCGGGCAATGAACAGAGTATGACAGCCCTCGGGATATATGATTACGGCGCCAATACCATTACCCAGTTTGTTTGAGGCTCCATCAAAATAAATAGACCATAGGGATCCTTCCTCAGGTCCTTCATCCGGTCCAGGCTCTTCTCAGTCGGTTACTAACATGATATTCTCATCTGGGAACTCGAAATTCAAGGATTGGTAGTCGTCCACGGCCTGATGCGCCAAATGATCAGCTAACACACTTCCCTTGATTGCCTGTTGGGGTGTGTATTGGATGTCGTACTCGGTTAAGATCATCTTCCATCTCACTATTCTTCCGGAGAGAGCGGGCTTCTCAAAAATGTACTTGATCAGATCCATCTTAGATATCAACAAAGTAGTGTGGGTCAACATGTACTATCTCAGTCGGCGAGCAGCCCATGCCAAATTACAACAAGTTTTCTATAGCAGTGAGTATTGTGTTTCATAGTTGGTAAATTTTTGTTAAGGTAGTATATTGCGTGCTCTTTTCGACCAGACTTGTCATGATGCCCCAGCACACACCCCATTGAATTATCAAGCACTGTTAAGTACATTATCAAAGGTCTTCCTTCAGTCGGAGGCATCAGAATAGGAGGCTCTTGGAGGTATTGCTTGATTCTGTCAAAGGGGCCCTAACATTCGTCATTCCACTTTACTACTTAATCTTTCTTCAGAAGCTTGAAAATCGGCTCACAAGTAGCAGTTAGATGTGAAATGAATTGGGAAATGTAATTTAGGCGTCCCAAGAAACCTTTAACTTCCTTCTCAGTACGGGGAGCCGACATCTCTTGTATGGCCTTCACCTTTTCAAGGTATACCTGAATACCTTTGTCACTGACGATGAATCCCAGAAGCTTACCAGACCTTACCGCGAAGATGCACTTGTTTGGATTTAACCTCAGCTTGTACGTATTCAACCTATCTAACAGCTTTTGTAGATGATCAAGATGTTCTTCCTCAGTTTGAGACATGGCTATCATGTCATCAACTTATACCTCTATCTCATGGTGAATCATGTCATGGAACAGAGCTACCATAGCTCGCTGATAAGTTGCCCCAGCATTCTTCAACCCAAACGGAATCACCTTGTAGCAGAAAGTGCCCCACTATGTAACAAAGGTTGTCTTTTCCATGTCTTCAGGTGCCATCTTGATCTGATTCTAGCCAGAGAAACCATCCATGAAGGAAAAGATTTATAGAGTTTAGGCTTGGTATTAGTTGTAGTTTGGTAATTGATTCTTGGATCCAAAATTTAAATTAATGATATATCTTTCAAAAAATTAAAAATTGGAGCCAAAATTTGAACTAATGATATATATTTCAAAAAATGAAAAATTGGCACCAAATTTTAAATTAATGATATATGTTTCAAAAAAATGAGAAATTGGCACCAAAGTTTGAATTAATGATATATATTTCAAAAAATGAAAAATTGGCGCCAAAATTGACAAGCTTAAAATTGTTGATTTTTCAAATTTTCACATTGTGCAATCGATTGCACTCTAAGAGAAATCGATTGCATCAGTGAAAAAATGAATGTTTTCTTTTTGTTTTTCAAATAGAGGTTTTAGGAAAATAATACCCGAAAACCTTATTTGTCAGATGCTTTGACTCAGTACCTACAAAACACAAATATGCAGAGACAAAGACATATATTTTTTTGTATTTTGATTAGATGTTAGTCAACAACACATATACAAAATACACAACTAAGGTGCTTGGAGATCCCTCAAGAGAAAACTTAAAGATAGGATATAGAAAAAGAGGGAGAACCAACCCTAATGTGATGATTGAGTTGATATGATATGATAGGGGAATTTTAGGGGCAAAAATTGGGGTACAACAACTTCCCTTATTTAAGTGTCTTCTATCGGGAGATGCAAAGATTAGAAATCTTCGTGTTGACGCGATTGAAGATACTTAAATATAAACAAGCCCTATTTTTGGCCCTAAGATACCATGCAATGCTTATGAATATAATTGTAGATGAATAAGTCTAAAGGGACGCGAGACACCACTAGGGATGTAGCAAAGGAACCAAGGATCAAAAGAGAAACCCGACATGGAAAATAAATCACCGGTGAGCAAAAAGCCTGACTCTATTGGGTTAAAGCCCAAAGAAGGGATAAGGTGTCATCAACTCAAAGATTGAGGAGAGAAAGTAAAGGATAAAAGTGGTCGAAAAATAATTGTGAACTACCAACTCAATTGATAAAGGTTAAAAAGTAATAAGATACTGACTCACAGATTACGGTAAACTAATAACTCAATAGTTGGAGGAATAAGATCAAAAAGATATTGACTCATAGATGACAGTGAACTACCAACTCAATAGTTGAACGTAGAAGATCAAAAAGATACTGACTCATAGATGACAGTAAACTACCAGCTCAATAGTTGAAGGTAGAAGATCAAAAAGATATCGACTCCGAGATGATAGTAAACTACCAACTCAGTGGTTGAAGGTAGAAGATAAAAAATATACCAACTCAAAGATGACGGTAAACTACTAACTCAATAGTTGAAAGTAGAAGATCAAAAAGATACCGGCTCATAGATGACGATAAACTACCAACTCAATAGTTGAAGGTAGAAAATCAAAAAGATACTGACTCATACATGATGGTGAACTACCAACTCAATAATTGAATGTAGGATCAAAAACACACCGACTCATAGATGACGGTAAACTACCAGCTCAATAGTTGAAGGTAGAAAATCAAAAAGATACCGACTCATAGATGACGGTGAACTACCAGCTCAGTAGTTGAAGATAGAAAAGTAAGAGATATCGACTCACAAATGATGGTAAACTACCATCTCAAAGGATGAAGATAGAAAATCAAAAAGCTATCGTCTCATAAATGAAGGTGAACTACCAACTCAATAATGGAAGGTAGAAGATCAAAAAGATACCGACTCACAGATGACGGTAAACTACCAACTCAATGGTTGAAGGTAGAAGATAAAAAAGATACTGACTCACCGATGACGGTAAACTACCAACTCTATAGTCGAAGGTAGAAGATCAAAAGGATACCGACTCATAGATGACGGTAAACTACCAGCTTAATAGTTGAAGGTAGAAGATAAAAAAGATACCGATTCATAGATGACGGTAAACTACCAATCAATGGTTAAAGGTAGAAGAGCAAAAAGATACCGAGTCACAAATGACGCTGAACTACCATCTCAATAGTTAAAGGTACAAGATCAGAAAGATACCGACTCATAAATGACGGTGAACTACCAACTCAATGGTTGAAGGTATAATATAAAGTGATTCTGACTCATAGATGATGGTAAACTACCAGCTCAATAGTTGAAGGTAGAAGATCAAAAGATACCGACTCACAAATCAGAGTAAACTACCAACTCAATGGTCGAAGGTAGAAGATCAAAAAGATATCGACTCACAGATGGAGGTAAACTACCAACGCAATGGTCGAAGGTAGAAGATAAAAAAGATACCGACTCACAGATGATTGTAAACTACCAAATAAATAGTTGACAGGAAATGATCAAAAGGATACCAACTCACAGATGACGATAAACTACCAACTCAAAAGGACAGGTCTCAAATTCTTCTTTAACCAAGGCATTCCGCCTGGAAAGGGTAACATATAAGTTGTCTCAAATGAATAGACTTCCAATTGTAAAGATCTCTCAAGAAACTGTCTTTGTCATATTGAAAAGGCTTTCCATCCATTGGAGTAATTTGATAATGAACTGCAAACTATCTACTCATAGAGAAGATAGCAAAAAAGTAACGTCAACTTTTACTGAATAGAATGGTAAAATAATACCGATAAGTACCAACATTAGGGTGGTAATAAATGATTGGCGCCAATATTTATCACTGGAAACGGAAGAACTTCTTCAGAGAAAAGTGAATCTCAATGACGAACTATCTCCCATAATGACGAGACTACCTTCCATCGAAAAAAGATTTCAATGGTGAACTATCTCCGATAATGACGAGACTGCCATTTGTCGAAGTACAAATGAATCTTCTCAGAGAAATAACAGACTCACCAGGGAAGTACAAGTTTCTCAAATAAAGAGACCTACTATGTGCTGTTATGGGAAGGATTGTAAAAATGACTTCCTGGGGAAAGAAATATGGCTTCTTGGGGAAATGCGAACATACTCTTGTTGAGGAGATAAAGTCTTCTCGTGCCAAAATAAATGCACATTCCCAAACCAGGGCTCGAAGCTTGTAGAAATCCAAAGTAATAATATTTTTGGGGATCATAGATTCAAACCAGGAATAAACCGGAATGAATCAGTCACCCAAAAAACATCCTTTGAGAAATAAACTCAAGAGGGAAACCCAATCTATTCAGACAAAGAGCTGTACAGGAAGGCTAAAGAAAAAAATCTTCCACTAGGGATAACTCAGTGGGGAAATTGAAAGAATATTTACTTTCTACTTAAGGTTGACACTCTATTGGAGAGAGGATAACACAACTCTGCAAATCAGGGTAATAGACCAACAAGATATTAATGAATGCAAGTAAACAATGATTTTCTAAATTCAACTATGCATGATGTATGTATGAATGTATGAGTCTTATTATGTATATGCTGACAAAACAAACATATAACACTGGGGATAACCAAACAAAACCCACATGGGTACAGTTAATACTCGGCTAAATCACATCCAAGATAAAAATTCCATATAAAAATAAGCACCAACTGAGGAAACAAGTTCCTACTTTGCGGCTTAACTTCACTAGGAAGGAACATAATCCAGAAATAATGAAATCATAGCAACAAATCAGTACAGATACAAGGATATAACATCCTCCTCTAGGCTTCACCGGGGAATAACACACTGACTTCATTGGGGAAAACAAATGTTTCACGATCTGTACTTCTACTGGGGATTGCAATACTGATTTCAATATGGCAGATAAAAACCATATCGTCAAAATATCAACTGAGGATCTCAAGCTGACTTCATTGCAGAAATATCATACAGACTTCACTAGGGGAGATAGAGCCTCATCATCGAGATACCAAATGAAGACCTCATGCTGACTTAATTGGGGAGGACAATACCATATCATCAAGGGGAAACCAAGATACATTCTTCAATATTGAGAGCAAGTATTTCCCCCATTTCTCTGGGGAGAAAGTATGAAACCTCATGGGGATATTAACTTGGAGATTTAAGAAGTCAAAAATAACATCAGCAAGTCAAAATTATGGGGATTTTAAATCCAATCCAGCACTTGGCGGGAGAAAACCCAAAAAGTTGATAACCATTTCAACACTTCTTAAATAAAACATTTCCTTTGCGTGACTATCGGGCAATCAAATAAAATGCAACTACTTCCGAAAGGAGATGCTTTGCAAATGATTCCAACTCAGCATGCACGGGGAGAAAAGACTTTTATTAAATGAGTGAAGCCTTCACTGGGGAATCTTGGATAGAGTCTTCATATCATGCAAACCTGAGGTTCAAATGAAACAAGACTTGGTTGGGAAAATAGGACCATAAAGCCAACACTGATCCATACATCAATTGGTATCATCTTCAATTATCTGAGAAACACAAGAAGATAATACTTATTCCAACAAAAGGGCCCTGGGATAGCCTTCCTGGGGAATCAAGAAGTTAACATTATAGCAAGACGTCAAACTTCTGGGGATTTTAAATCAAACTCAACACTTCGTGAGAGAAAACCCAAAAAGTTGAAAATGTTTCAACACTTCTTAGAAAAGATACTTCCCTTGTATAGCTACATGGGAAGTAAATACCAACAATAATGTCGAAACTGCAAAAAGAGAGATATTTTGCAAATAGTTCCATCTCAGCACACCAAAGAAACATGAACTTTCGCATATGAGTGAAGACCTCACTAGGGAATCTGGGATAGAGGCTTCAGACCATGCAAACCCAAAATAAAAAAACAAACCAAGAATTGACTGGGGAAAATGGGATCACAAGCCCGATACTGGACCATACACCAATTGATATCATCTTCAATTTCCTGAGAAATACAAGAAGATCATGCACATACTAGAAGAAGTGACCTGGGAGAACCTTCCCAGGGAATCAAGAAGTTAATATTACAGTAAGAAGTCAAAATTATGGGGATTTTAAATCAAACTCAACACTTGGTGAGAGAAAACCCGAAAAGTTGACAACTGTCTCAACACTTCTTAGAAAAGATACTGCCCTTGTCTAACTACTTAGGGAGAACATAACAACAATAATGTCGTGACTGGAGGGAGAAATACTCTACAAGAGATTAAATATCAATTATAAATACACAAAAGGGATAAAGAACTCCATCAAATGAGAAAAGGCTTTGTAGCTCTTTTTAAACTATGTTTGATCACCACATGGCTAAGTAAAGAATCACACTCAATTGGAGAAGTCTGCAACAAGACTGGAAAAATGGGATTATAAACCCAACATCGTAACATAACCTATAGGAAACCCTTTAATTTTTCAAAAAATGTTTGAGGAAGCCAGACACACATCTACAAAATGGATCACAAGAAACAATCATGTTTGAGGAAGATTCTCGGCTTGGGGTAGACATAACAGCTATCTTGATGAAATCTGGATATGCCCTTGGAAACCAATCTGGTGTCCCAAGCTTATCGTGCTGATCAAGGTAACTTTAATAACTTGCCTTTGGCTGCATGCTTTTAAAATACCCTTTCTGATCAAATGGCTTCTAGAGATTTGTCGAATCTCGACGTAATTTCCCTAGATTGACTGAATGTTGCATCATCCTTGCTCTGCAACTCTTCTCGGCAACATGTCTTTTTCTAACACTCAAATGTAAACTTTCATGATATCAAGCAGTTTCTTTACAACCAGAAAAATGTTTATTCTAAGAATGAAAATTCTAATGTAACAATTATGTAAGTCTTGAAGATTTTATTTGAAAAGATGTCGCAAAACCTTGTGAACGAATCACTAGCCAGCATGCGGCAGGGATTTTTTGTATGAAGAATAACAAAAGAAATATGATACCAATCACAATAATTTAGCATAACTAATGGGAATCAGGAAACACTATCTTATTGGAGTATGCTTTTGAGATAAACCTTGTTTCAATTAGGACTTTTGAGGGTTGTAACATGGCCTAGTTCACGGTTTTTAGAAGAAAAGATTTAAGGCTAAAAAATATTCGGTTCCCACCCCCTTTATGATGTTCTTCAGTCCTAAGTTCAGTTAACTTGACACGAAAATTCATCTCTCAAAAGAAATTTCGAGACGATTGAGGAATCAAACAAGGTTTTCTTTGGACATGCAAGTTACTCATTCCTTCTTCTTTTGGGTTTCTTGCCACACGTCTCTGTTCTTTGCTGAGGATTTCACACTGTAATCCTTTATTTCATTTTAGGCTTTCCATTTCTTCCTTGCTTTCTGGACAAATTCCTTTTAACTTTGACTCTGAAGTGCAGCGGGATGCCATGACTTTTGCCTAAGCGACTTGTTTTTTCAAGTTCCGACTTAGTCGGGCATTTTTTCTCTTTCTTTTTTCATCATCATATATTTATTCATATCATATTTTTTTCTTTTTTCTTTTTGAACATGTCGCGTGAGTTCGAGTCGTTTGTGACTTGTCAAAAGAATTACGATTGCCCTGTCTCTGGGTAGATGAAGGATAACCATTATTGTATCGTCATCTGTTGATCTCCTGGTGTGCAAGAGATAGCCATTAAGATATTGTCAATTGAAGCACCCTCCTAATAAATGAAGATTAACCATTGCGGTTTTGACTTTCCTCGACCTTTCGAGGGATACCCATTGTTGTATCCTTATATGCGCACTCTTGACGAGATCTGAATACTCAATCAGATTAACTGAACACTACCCTGCCCCTGGTTAAAATGAGGTTTTTTTCTGAATAAAAAAGAAACTCCTACTTGAAGGCTCAAAGGGGTTAACAAAGGTTTCACTCCCTTATATCTTCTATGTTTGAGGATTTGAAGCAATGCATGTATATCATCAACATGGTTTTATCCAAAATCATACAACCAAAAAATTTGTGTTTTAATATAATCATCCTCCCTCCAATCTCTTCCTAGGCGAGAGAATGGGTAACAAGTTAGTATCATAAAGCAATTTAAAATTGAAAACAAATACGAATGAATTTCTTCAAGACAAACATATTCATTATATTAAAATAATCATTCAAATGCAAACAGGTTCTTACATGCAAACAGTGCAATGATACACAAGAAAAATTACAAATTAGAAAGCAGTAAAAAATGCTAATAAACCAAGAGGCTAATCATCCTTAAACTCCAAGGTATCCTTCAATCATGTTTGAGCAGTGGTTTAACATCTTTGAAGGATAAGATATCACTCTTTATCAACTTTTGTACTTCTATCTTCAATGGAAAACAATTCCCAATGTAATGCCTAGGGGCGCCTTGGTGAAAATCACAGAAAGAATTAGCCTTGTACCACCAAGGAATTACTTCTGGGATAGCTGGTGGTGATCTTGTATGAACCAAATTCTTTTGTAACAAATCAGGCAAGACTTCAGCATACGTCATAGGAATTTGGTCAAATAGAGTTTCCCTTTTATCAATAACTTGCTGAGTCTGTTGACAAACTGGAGCAACAAGAGGTAAGTTGAACACAAGGATGACAGGAGAAACATGTTTATTCTGACGATAATTGTTTCTTCCCCTGGTTCTCTTCTTAGAAAATTTATTATCAAACTTATTCACACTACTAGCTGAGCCACCATCTTTAGATGAACATCCCTTTCGGACATCCCCTTCTAGAAGCACTCCCACATTCACTTTTTCAGGGAAATCACTAGGCGTATTGACTATCACCTTCTCATGAAAGAATGACTTTAAAGTTTCTGTGAAGACCTTTTCCATCTCTTCTTCCTTCCTAGAAGGATTGACTTGGGAAACAACCAAAGTTTTAACCAAAGCAGTTAGATACTCCTTACCATCCTACAAAGTAGTTACCTCTTTGTGAGTTCAAAGATCTCTTTATTAATGTTTTCCATCTTCTCTTTGCACAAGTGTTGCACTGAGGAGATAACTAGACTTCTGAAGACAAAGAGTAGAGGATAAGACTCCAGGAAAGTCTCGAAATCAAGACATAAGTGAGAATGATGCATGATATGCAATGCATATGATTGTTTAAAAGTTTTTTAAAACTATGTTTTCAAAGAACTTTGGAACATTATAAACAAATTAAAAACATCAATTAAAAGACATAATTGGGATAATTGAAAAACTCATTTCATTAATATTGGGAGGATTACATTGGAAGTACAAGACTTCACTAATCCTAAACAAAAGAAAGAGAAAGCTAAATCCTCAGGTCCAAATGAACTGCATCCAATTAAGATCCAACACCGTGTTGTAAAATCTTCTTGAGCTTGAATTTTGAATGCTAAAGGAAAATAAATCCTCTTGCACTCTTCTCTTCTACTTTGTTGATAAATCCTCAGGTCCATATCACATATACAAAGGATTTAGGAACTAAATCAAGAGCGTGAAGAAATCCATCTTCAAGATAGCTAGGAGAAATTGAAGTCCCAAGGACTAGATACCAAGGATTAAGGATTTCTCAATTCTTCTGAATCAGGACTCTTAACATTGTACTTCTTAGTACTCTTTCAAAAATCCATGATTAATGAACTTGTGATGTTTGCAAGCAAAAGTCTTAAGTTCCTTAAAATTTGGTTAAAACAATGCTCATAGGTGCACATATGCATGATGCAATAATCACACACAAGATCACAAGCATAGGGTTCATAGGTTCAACGTCACGAGCATGAGGTCAAAGGTACTACCCATAAGGTATGATCTAAAAGTTTATCACCTTCCGAACAAGGTTCTAGAGGTTCCCAGAGTCTACATTCTTCCTTAGGATATTACCAACTTCTAGATTAACTCGATAATTAGTAATATTCTCAAGAAAAACTCGTCCGAGCGTAGTATCGCGTGACAACTATTTTCGGAGTACTCTGTCATAGCTTTCGCACTACACCTAAAAGGCCATGATGGGTTAGGTATTCTACGGTCCTCAGCTTCAGCATGCTCCTAGGTCAAAAGCAGTATATCTTCCTGATTACTCGGTAAACGACACTACACTCAAAGGGGCCTCTACAGAGTGGGGGATCTCATGTCTCCTTTTTTGGGATTACTTCCTCAAATTTCACATGACTATACCGCCCGTCCTATCTTACGTTTGCTCAAGTCCGGGTATAGGACTTATGAGAAATCCCCAAGCACCCTGAAAACCAAGAAAATCAAGCCAAACATATATACAACATATGACATATAAACAACAATAGCACATGTACAGATATAAACAAAGATAGGCTCAACCCAATTAGGAATGGACCAGCAAGAGGTTAATCTGACCCTAGAAAAGTCTCCATTTTTTTCTTTAGATATAGAAATGTTTAAGACAAACCATTGGATTGACTAGACTTTTACAGATCAAAATAAAAATCTCCATTGCGCTTTATTGTTTCCAAAGGAATGGGAAAAGAGCGAATAACCCAGAAGAGGGGGAAAGATTCAAGGTAAGGGGGTTGGTTATGCAAAGGGTAGGTATTAGCACCCTAAACATCTACGGTACTCCGAAGGAACCTCTTTGTAAAATATGTATATTTTGGCTATAAAATGTTGTATAAAAATAGATGGTGGAGGTGAGAAAAGAAATATATTTTTATAATAATTTTTGCACCCTCCGCAGTTGCGAACCATTAGTGCCTACGTACCACCTTTCGTGCAATAGGGGATCAGGGTACTCGTAGTTCACCTTTAAAAATTTTAAAACACAAGTGTGTTGGCTAATTTTATGAGATAAGAATTCATTGTCATTGTCCCTGTGGAAAACATACTTACTACCCACAATCATGAGAAAGGAGAATTTTCATAATCTCAAAGTGGAGGATATGGCTTGTATTTTAAAATCAACAATGTCTCACTCAACACCCAAGTGGAAAATATCTCACTTCAGTACATATTGTAGAATTATAGTTATTTGCATCACTACAAGGATTGACAAGAGTCTAATCTTTTGAGAAATGTTTTAAAGGTAAAATGCCAAATTGGAAAAATGGTTTGAATGAGTTTGATTTACTTTTAGTCTTCTCACAAAAATGTCAAGGTATTGTTAAGTTGATTAATGTTTGTTTAAGATAATGTTTTAAAAATGCATGGACCTATGTCCAAGTTTATTATGAAAGTGTTTCAAGTTTAGAAACAAGAAGAGTTTTCAAAAGGAGGGAGAAGATTTTTGAAATTAAAGAAGAAGGGACTATCCTAAAGCATAAGGTAAAAACTAGGGAGAAGAACCATCTAACCAACAAGAAGCAATTACTTGACATTATGAGTCAATATAGAATTCCCATTATTTGTATTGCAACCAAGCAAGCAAAGATACTAGACCTCATGAGAGAACTAAACTTCAAGTGTATTAAGTCTTCACAAAAATTGGGCAGAGTAAAGGCTATATACGGGTGTAATACCCTAAATTTGTCCTACCCCTTTTATTTTTACCTGGCTTATGCGTTTCTCACTTTTCACATGTACACAACCTACATTAGGTAATTTGACACGTCATGCATCATTACTGAATAAGCTTAGCATTGGATCCATGGTTTTTTATGAACAAGGTTAGGGTTTTGCCAATTGGCTGAAGTGTATATGTTCCATAAAGCTTGTCTTTTTGGTTATTTTCCCAAGGCGGCGAAATCGTATGGTTATGGTTCTGTGTTCATAGTTGTTGTGGATATTTCTTCGTCAAGCTACAAGGTCACCCTCCATCAATAATTCATCAAGCACAATTGGACTAGTGTGTCGTATTTTCTATGTGTGAAGTTGTAACATTTATCAGCTAGGGTTCATTGGGTTTCATATTATATTTCTATCTATACTTCAAGGCATCCTCAAGGCATTGTTATTTGTTATTTTTATTACAAAAATGGGGCTAAGGGGGAAATTAAAAGTTGTTGCAAGGAAGCGAGATTCACTTGGTTTGGCTTTTATGGAATCGTTAGAGTCATTTGAAGTGCTACCTAACATCATGGATTATATTTGTTTGGAGTTTTCGAAATAAGAAGGGCATTTAGATTTCTTGAGGAAAAAAAGTGGATTCATAAAAGCACTAACGAAGTATGGTCATGACCTAAGCTAGGTTCAAGTTGAATGTAAAACGGTTATAGCCAAACAAGGTTTATTCAAAGGGGATCCATAATTCTCGAGACAAGCTTGTAAAATCAAACAACTCAGTTCAATGTCTATCAAGGGTTTTACAAATTCATTCAAATGTCCAAGGCATTACCAAGGTCGAGGAGAACTCGTCCAAGTTCTATTTTAAAGTCACGCAGTCATTACTCTATTTACAAAATTGTTAGGAAAAATGCACCTAATATTACAAAATTACAAATAAATCCAAGTCCCATGACCAAGCCTTTCCCCAATTTTCACATCATGAGTCGAGTATCCATTTAACCTGATACTATGCCTCTTATCCAAGTGAATTCTTTAAGCCCTTTGTCATTCTTCAAACTCTTCATAGCATGCATCATTAAGGAAACCAATCTCAATTAGCCAAAGTTCGAACAACCCTGCATCAATTGATAAGAAAAACCAGTTCGCTATGCATCCAACAAACAGAAGAATGGATCCAATGCAAAACAAACTAACATAACACTAGTTTTCTAATTATTTTACTAGCCACTAATTGTAACTGAAAGTTGACATAAACCATATTTTATAAAAAGAAAAAACCAGTTGAAAAAGAAATATAAATAAATAAATCTGACAACCAAGACCCCCATCTCATGTTGTTTCTCTATCTATGGCAAACATGGTTGTGTTTCAACCAGCACCCATCACACAAATACAAGGAAATCACTTTCAATAGTCTGGTTCATGGTTTTTATCTACTCCATCTCATACTCCTCATTTGCTTCTTCTTGCAATGTAGTCCCTCCAAATCCACCACACCTTGCTAGAACTCCTCCTTTTCCATCACAGACAATGAGCCCTTCAAAGATGATTTCAGCTTTTAGTGCTCCACCTATATATATTACTAGGTTCCACCAGATTATTCCAAATCAGCAGTTTTTATATGCAAGCACCACCACCAACACAATTCATACAACATTCACAATGGACTCAAATAACTCTGTGATGCGGTGGGAGAACTGACTTAAGGTTTTGCGTTTGTGTTTGCAAATGTTGCGGTTTAGCAAGAGTCTCCACCGACTTTTCTTTTATCCAAAAGAAAATGTGAAAAAGCACAGGAAAGACCTTTAGAGACGTTTCTTGGGTTTGGGGGGTAGATTATGAAAAGGGAAGGTATTAGCACCCTTTTCATCCATGGTTTTCCATGGGCTCTTAGTTACTTGCTAGATCACTTGCTTTTGTTTGAATGTGTGCTTGTGGTGGTGATTTTTGAAAATATTTTGAAAATGGAACTTCTTAATGGTTCTCGTTTCTATAAGAACGCCTACAAAGTGTTTGTTTCAAAAATAGTTCAAATGTGTGTTTGTGAGATGTGTTTTTTTGAAAATATTTTGAAAATGGAAACTCGTAATGGTTCTTGTTTCTATAAGAACGCCTACAAAGTGTTTGTTTCGAAAATAGTTCAAAGATGAGAGTGTGGCTAAAAATGTTTTTGTTGTGAGCAAGCGAGTAACTAAGAGCGAATCTACCTACTCAAAAGGTCTTAGATGTTCTTTTCCTCCTCCTTTAGATGTTGCTATCTTACCATTGATTTGGTAAGAAGCCCCATCGTTGGATGTGATGGGACGGGCGCTGGGATGTTTGTATAGTCATAGAAGGAAACATATGGGACGTTTTAGCAATGTCGTTTTAGGGACTAGATCGTTTACCAAAGGCAACATCGAGGTGAAGTAGTGAAAAACACAAGAAGGGGGGGTTGAATTGTAAAACTAAAAATAAATGCAATGAACAAGATATTTTTATCCTGGTTCGTTTGATCTCAAACTACTCCAGTCCACCCGTCAAGGGGATTTCGCCTCTCTCCAACGAGGTCTTAATCCACTATATTCAACTGAATATTACAAACTGCTTTAACAACTGCTAAAGCGTTCTTGATGCAAACCACAACCCGGTTTGTCAAGGAAACACTTTCTTACAAAGAAGATAAATCTAAGTGTGTGAATGTTTTCTACAAAACTGTATCACAACTGTGATGTATACACAACTTTAGGCTTATGAAACTAGATTGCTAAAACAGAGATTGAGTAAGAAGATATGTAGTGTTTAGCAAACTGAGAGAAGGAAGATTATGATCAGCTTTTAGGCGTGTAAAATGTTGGAGAGCATTAGCCAATTCAATCTTCATAGTCTTGTTTATATAGCACTGAGATTGTTGAACATTGGAGCAATATTCTTGATTCAATGCTAATAACAAACTTTCCTTATCGAGCAGATCTTGTCTGGAATGAGGCCGTTGGTAATAATTTGCTTTCAATGCACAGTACCGTTGCTTACTTAATGCATGTTCTGGCTTGGCTCATTCTGACTCTGCTTAGCTGCTGATGAACTGTTGTTTTCTTTATCAGAGTGTTGAGCGCAGTTCTATTCATCAGGCTTCAGCATACACGTGAGTTGATCTTCTGATTCTGGTATTCTGATATAACAACTTCTGATGCTGATGTCAAACACTAAATTTCTGATGCTGATTAGGTGTGATCTTGCTTATACCTATCAGAGTATCTGCAAATCAGAACGTAATAATTTAGGCAGCAAATAGTTCATACATGAATCATATAAATAATATATCTTTTCATTTTGTTATCATCAAAACTTAAACGTAGGGTAGTAGATTCAAACTTTGTTCTAACAATCTCCCCCTTTTTGATGATGACAAAAACTAGATATTTTTAATTGAAAATAACGTGAAAAGGTATCAGAGATATGTATCAGAGTAAGAGGTTATCAAGGATAAGGGATAAGAGTTGAGAGATACTCCCCCTGAGTTCATTGCTTCCCTTTTTGATTCCAAGAGTTCTTCAGGATCAGATCTTTTTACTTTTCTTTGAACATCAGAGTATCAGAGTCTTTGACTATCAGAAGCTTTAGATCAGCATATCAGAGCAGAGCTTTAGATTAGCGTATCAGAGCTTTTCTTGTCAGAGCTTTGCTTTGGGTCAGAGTATCATAGCGGGTCAGAGTTTCAAAGCTTTAGTCTTCAGAGTATCATGGAGTTTTCCTGTACCTGTAGACTTAGGCAAAAACATAAAACATATTCAAGTATATCAGAGTTAGAATGTTCGAGAATTTCTGTCTTAGTAATCCGTTATTATTTAAAATATCATTCTTGTTCTCCCCCTTTTTGTCAGCAATCAAAAAGTGTAGGTGATGTGCTAAAACAATGAAGATCAGAAAAACTTGTCATATAAAAAGGTTCAGAATCAAACAAAACATATTTAAACAGTACATCAGATAATCAAAGAAAACATGAAAATGACATGAATGAAAAACTAAGGTTGGGGAGGAAAGCGTGTGAACAGGTTCTCCAGCATGGCTTTGATCTGATCAGCAGTCTCATTCTGCTTGTGCACCATGCTGACAACAGTGTCAATCTTGCTATCCTGCACATCCATCCTTTCTTTCATCTTCTGGTCGTTTTCATCCATCCTCTGCTGCAGACGCATGTCATTCAGCTTCAGCTCTTCCAGAGTCTGCCTGTCCAAGGCAGCTTGAGAAACATCAGAAGCAGGAAGCTTCTGAGAGCTTTCTACAACATCTTCTGCTTGACTTGCTTCAGCTTGAATGGTCTTGTCTTCTTCTGGTTGCACCTTTGAAGCTAGCTGTTTCTCAGACCACGGTTCACTATCCAGAGGGAGCATAGCTTCCTGAGGCAGCTGACTTTCAACTTCCTTCAGCAGCTTGTTGAAGTTCTGTTGTGCCTGCTCATAGTTGATATCCTGCAACTTGAGGGCTTCAGCACGTACCCAAATTCTGAATTGTGACCAGAGCTAGTCAGAAGCAGCTGGGTCAATTATTCCAGGACAGACTTGCTTCAAAGAAGCAATCCACTGCTGCACACCTGTTTCAAAATTCATAATACCAGAGCCAACATCTGGTTGTTTTGGTTTTGGGATGGCTATTTTATTTTTCAGATCAGCAAGACGGTCAAGGCTGGTTAAGTCTATGAAGGTCCTGCTGGGGCTTTCGGTGGTTTGCTTGGCAGCTGTTTGTTTTGGAGATGGAGTGGGAGAATCAGAAATTATGATTGGACTGTTTGGTGTTTTGGGAGTGTTTGGTAGTGTAGATTCTGGTGAGGATGGCAACTGGGCCATTGTGACTGTTGTTCCACATGGCAGCTGGATTGCCAGAGGTGATGGTTGTGGTGAATGAGGTTCAGAAGGTGGAGGAGAAGGAGTTTCAGAGTGATGAAACTAAAGTTGAGGTGATGGTGGATGAATTTCTGGTTGAGGAGAGGGAGACGAAATAGCTGGTTGAGGAGAATTTGTTGGAATTTCTGGTTGTTCAGGGATGAGAGGTTCTTCTGGAATGGATGAGAGTGGTTGTTGTTGTTCTGGTTCCTCAGCAGATTGTTGTGGTTCTGGTTGTGGAGGAGGGACAATTTGTGGTTCAGAGTTTGGATTGGAGCAGTGATCAGAAGTGTGTTGATCAATGTCAGACAACACTTTGTCAATTGCTGATGTTGTTGATATTGTTGGTTTTGGGTGTTTGGTTCTGGGTCTTCTGAGTTGTAATGCCTCAGAAGGGTAATCTTTTGGTTCAGTTTCATCTATTGTTAGGATGGGGATTGAGATTCTATGAGAGGTTGGAGGTGGAATAGATGCTGGAATAGTAGAAGAATTTAAAACAGAAGCAGCAGATACATTACCTCTTTTCTTGGGTGTCTGCTGGGATGATCCTTCTGAAGGTGCCTTCCTCTTCTTCGTCTTCTTCAGAGTCACTTCTGGTTGAGGTTGATGTAGATCTTTGATCTTCAGATTTGGATCTGTGCCATCAGCTTTGCACGCGTTCAGAGCTTCCTTTTTGATATTCTCTATCAACTTCATTTTCTTCAAGTTCTTCACGTTCAGAGGCTTCCCAACTGTTGGTTCAATGGTGCTTAACTCTTGAGCTTCTATCAGATGCTCTATCAGCCTATTCTCTGTCAGAATATCTGATATCAACCTTCCAAAAGGAATCCAATCCCTCTTCGTTCTTTCTTCTTCCCTGGTTTCCTTCACGCTTGTTCTGAGGTGGTTGAACAGAAGATGAGCCAAGTTGATTTTTACCTTCTGATTAATAAAGTAGATCAGAAACTGTTGATCCACATTTATGTAATCAGGGGAACTAGTTGGCTTCCTATGGTTGAAGCACCCCAGAATTATCTTCGCCCAAACTCTGTGATGATCCTTCAGATCTTTGATCTTGCTGCTGGGCACCCCATGGGTGAAAATCCTTTCAGCTATGACGCCCACGTCAGCACATCTCTCAGCCATATCAATACAGCGGACGCCACCGCCACTGTAGCCTATTAACCTTGCTATGTGATCCTCAGTGATCACAATCTTCTTCCCCATGATGTAGGAGGTGACTTGGTGCGTTGAAGCTGTCGCATGAATCCAGAACTCCTTCACTAACATAAGGAATGTTGGTCCAACCAACCTGTCAAAATACCTTTCCCATTTATGTGCCCTAACTTCTTCTGTTAGGTCAAAACCGTTTTCTTTCAAGCTTCCAAAATCAATGATCAGTTCAGGTAACACTTCAAGATTCTTCACAGGAGTGAGGAGTGTTCTGAATTGCACTTGATACTGTTCAGATGATGCTTTCTTCTGAGAACCTGCAGAAGCACTGCTGGAGGTTGCCATGTTCACACTAAAATATTTTGAGAAGAAACTGAGAAAAAGGGTTTGCAAGAGATGAACACAGAAAAATGCAGAGAATGCTTGAGAAATAGTGAGAAACTGTAAAGAATTAGAATGAGAGGTTAACGTGTTTAAATAGAGTTCAGAATATTTTGAAATTGTAAACGTTTTTAAGAGAGAGAAATAAAATCATGATTATGTTTTAAAAGCATGATTACTTTTATTAAATGCTTGCTGATTTTGGGGGATTTGAGAAAGATACTTAAAAACGGTTACCAGACATGTGTCTCAATGCACCCAATCAGCGTTTTGCCTTCTCAGAAGCGTGCACGCGTTCTGCTTCAGAGATTTGCTGATGATTGGATGACACTTGTTTGATGTAGTGATCAGCACGTCTGTCTTTGAGCTTAGACTCTCAGATCTTTAGACTTGCATCTGATACAATCTGCATGTTCTATCTTTCTGAAAGGAGATTGATCAGAAGTTCACAGTAAAATAAATACATTCTGAAGATAAATATATGGAAGTAAAACCTTTTCACTCTAGGCAACTTTTCATGCTGAGATGTTTCAGAATGAAATTAAACCTATCTTCAGAAAGGGGTTTAGTGAAGATATCAGCCCATTGATGGTCTGTATCTATAAATTTTAAATTCAAAATTCCTTTCTGAATATAGTCCCTAATGAAATGATGTTTTATTTCTATATGCTTAGCTCTAGAATGTAAAATGGGATTCTCACTTAAGCAAATAGCAGAAGTATTATCACAGAGTATAGGAATGTTACTCTCAAAAATCTGGAAGTCTTCAAGCTGACTTTTCATCCAGAGCATTTGTGTGCTACATCCTGCTGCTGCTATGTACTTAGCTTCTGCTGTTGATAGCGCAATTGTTGATTGCCTTTTGCTGGACCAAGAGATCAGATTTTCTCCCAGAAACTGGCAGCTTCCAGAAGTACTTTTACGCTCCACTCTGTCTCCAGCAAAGTCAACATCGCAGTAGCCTACTAAACTGTAGTCACTAGATTTTCTATAAAACAAACCCAGATTAGTAGTACCTTTCAGATACTTGAAAATTTGCTTAACAGTTGTTAAGTGAGATTCTCTAGGATATGATTGGAATCTAGCACAAATACAAACACTGAATAATATATCAGGTCTTGAAGCAGTCAGATAGAGGAGAGAACCAATCATACCAATGTAGACTTTATGTTCTACATTTTTGCTTACCTCTTCTCTTTCCAGAATGCACGTGGGATGCATTGGAATCTTTGATGGCTTACATTCTAAGAGATCAAATTTCTTCAGAAGATCTCTGATGTATTTGCTCTGATGAATGTATGTTCCCTCTGGAGTTTGATTGATCTGAATTCCTAGAAAGAATTTCAGTTCCCCCATGAGGCTCATCTCAAATTCTGCCTGCATACACTTAGAAAATTTTCTTCCAAGAGAAGGATTAGTAGAACCAAAAATAATATCATCAACATAAATTTGACAGACTAAGATGTCATTCTTAACTGATTTACAGAATAAGGTGGTGTCCACTTTCCCTCTGGTGAATTCATTTTCTAACAGAAAGTTACTTAGCCTTTCATACCAAGCTCTGGGAGCTTGTTTCAGACCATATAGTGACTTCTTTAGTTTGAAAACATGTTCTGGATGTTTTGTATTTTCAAAACCAGGGGGTTGGTGTACATAAACCTCTTCTTCTATATAACCATTTAAGAATTCACTTTTGACATCCATCTGATACAGAGTGATGCCTCTATTAACAGCAAATGAAATCAAAAGTCTGATAGATTCTAACCTGGCGACTGGGGCAAAGGTTTCTGTATAGTCTATCCCCTCTTGCTGACTATAACCTTGTGCAACCAGTCGTGCCTTGTTTCTGATGACTTCACCTTGTTCATTTAGCTTGTTTTTGAACACCCATCTTGTTCCAATGACGTTGAATCCTTTTGGTCTGGGAACAAGATCCCATACGTCATTTATGGTGAATTGATTCAGCTCTTCTTGCATTGCCAGAATCCAGTCATTATCCAGAAGTGCTTCATCAATAGAAGAAGGTTCAATCAGAGACACAAGTCCCATGAGTGTTTCTTCAGAGTTTCTGAAGCTTGCTCTTGTTCTGATTGGATCTTCCTTTCTTCCTAAGATAGTCTCTTCTGGGTGATCCAAGCTGCTTCTGGGTAATCTCTTCTGAGGTTGATCAGCAGCTGTTGTAGGATTGCTAGCAGTGCTCCTTTCAGACGTTGAAGGAGTGTCTGTGTTGAGAGCTTCTGATGACTTGTCTTCAGAACCTGTAAATTCAAATTCCATACCTGCAAAAACTTCATTCTGCTTTGACTTTTCAGAGTCAAGCTTATCATCAAAACGAACACTAATTGATTCTTCCACAATCTGTGTTTCTGTATTGTATACTCTGTACCCTCTTGAGCGTTCAGAGTATCCTAACATAATACACTTCTGTGCTTTAGAGTCAAACTTGTTCAAATAATTCTTTGTATTTAACATAAAGCAAGTACATCCAAATGGATGAAAATATGAAATGTTGGGCTTTCTGTTCTTCCACAATTCATATGGAGTCTTTTCCAGAATAGGTCTTATTGAGATTCTATTCTGAATGTAGCACGCTGTGTTTATTGCCTCTGCCCAGAAGATCTTAGCAACGTTTGTCTCATTGATCATGGTTCTGGCCATTTCTTGCAATGTTCTGTTTTTTCGTTCTACAACTCCATTTTGTTGGGGAGTTCTAGGACAAGAGAAATCATGCAGAATGCCTCTATCATTAAAGAATGACTCAAAGTCTTTGTTTTCAAATTCTCCACCATGATCACTTCTAACTTTAACGATTCTAAGATCCTTTTCATTATGAACTTGGTTACAGAAGGAAACAAACACAGAGTGTGACTCGTCCTCGTGTCTTAAGAACTTTACCCATGTCCATCTGCTATAGTCATCTACGATTACTAACCCATACTTCTTACCACTGACTGAAGCAGTTTTAACTGGTCCAAATAAGTCAATGTGCAGAAGTTCTAATGGCTTAGAGGTAGAAACAACATTTTTAGATTTAAAAGAAGGTTTTGCAAACTTGCCTTTCTGACATGCTTCACATAGAGCATCTGAATTGAACTTCAAATTAGGAAGTCCTCTGACCAGATTGAGTTTTTTAATCTGAGATATTCTTCTCATACTAACATGCCCCAATCTTCTGTGCCAGATCCACTGCTCGTTGTTAACAGACAGAAGGCACTTTACATTCTGACTCTTTAGTTCAGAAAGTTTGATTTTGTAAATGTTGTTTTTCCTCTTACCATTAAACAGGATAGTCCCATCTTTCTGACTAACAGCTTTACATGATTTTTGATTAAAGATTATATCATAACCGTTATCACTTAATTGACTTATGGATAACAGATTATGCATTAATCCATCTACTAGCAGAACATTATTAATAGAGGGAAGATTTCCATTACCTACAGTTCCAGAGCCAATTATCTTTCCCCTCTGATTGCCTCCAAAGCCAACGTGGCCTCCAGGCTTAAGTTCCAGGCTTTGGAACATATGCCTTCTTCCTGTCATGTGTCGCGAGCAGCCAGAGTCCAGGTACCATGACTGGTGTTTCTGACTTGCTGCTAAAGATATCTGCAACATGTATTATTTTATCCTTAGGTACCCAAATTTTCTTGGGTCCTGATTTGTTAGTTTTACCAAAACTCTGGTTGAATTTTGGTTTCACAGAGTGCTTACTGCTAGTGTATTTAATATCATGTGTGTGACAATACACAAAATGTGAATTCAGAGGAGTGTGTTTAATGGTTAAGTCCATGACATCCTTTGGTGTAGGAACCTTACCTTGGTATCCTATTCCTTTCCTGCCGTTTCTGCTAACTCCATAGATCATTGAAGCCATTTTGCTTCTATCTATGCTTTTAGCAAGGAACTTCTGGAAACTGTGATCATACTCCTTGATGATCTCATCAGCGTTGCTGGGAGTTTCAGAAATTGGTTCCTTCTGAGAGTTTTGTAAAGTATTTTCTAATTTTGAAATCTTATTTCTCAGCTCAGAATTCACCAATTTGAGACTCTCATGTAAGATTAAGATTGCGCCTAAGAGGGGGGGTGAATTAGGTGATGGTCGATTTTTGACTTATTTTATACTTTCTGGTTTTGATTTAGTGCTTTGAAAACTATAAAGTGCAGAAAGTAAAGAGACACGGAGAATTATCCTGGTTCCTTCCACAACCCGGAAGTACGTCCAGTCCCCTTGCAAACACGCAAGAGATTTTACTATATTGTTAGAACTTTTACAAGACTCTTCCTAGTCTTATCCACTAAAGAACCTAACAAATAACCAAGAACACCCTCTTGGATTTCCAATAAGTCTAATGAGAACAATCCTCTCAAAAGATACCTCTTGTTTCCAATAATGGACAACAAGGAACAAAAGTAATCTAATACTTAATTCCAACAATCCTGGAAATAAGTTACACTTTGTATGTTTTTATGAAGTATGATTTCTTGAAAGATGTTGATCACTTAGAGTGACTTCTTTGAAGTTTCTTCTTTCTTCTCTTGTAAGCAATTCAAACTGTAACACAATGGTTAGATAATGCTCAAAGATTTCTGTTCTTTATATGTGTGAAAGTGCAGAAAATCTTTGTTCTTAAAAGTTAAGAAATATGAAGTTTGAATATTTTACAAAGTTCTGATTTTATTGCAAGAGAAGAGATTTTTATGATTTGAAATATTTTGTAATATATAGTAATCAAGATACCTTTCTAAAAGGACACTTTTCTGTTTGTAAAACTTGACAAGATGCAATGTTTGATCATGCAACTATTGGAGAAAAGGTATGAAGGATATCTTGAAACCAGTTCAGATTTTTCAAAGTTTTCAATGTGCAAATCGATTAACATAACATGCAAATCGATTGCACGTGTTTGTAACGTTCAGAATTTCAAAAAGTTTGAAGTGTAAATCGATTAGCATGTTGTGTCAATCGATTTACAAGTGTTAAAAAATCAGTTTGTTCTGTGATCAATCGATTTACACAACCTGTAAATCGATTGCTGGCAGGAGCAAACAGTTTTTGAAAAAGCATGTGTAAATCGATTTACACAAGATGTTAATCGATTTACAGCAGAGAAAAACTTAAAAATTGTTTTGAAATATAATTGAAGTGATGTGGCAAGTGTGTATATCATTTTTGAGCATTTCTAATCAATGTAGTTTAATTGAGAATTGATATACTTGATTGCTTGCCAAGTTCCTTGAAGCTTTGAGTGAATGATGCTTTAAGATGATTTCCACTTCTTTTCCTTCTTTCCATAATGCTTGTTTGTCTTTCATCAAACTAGCTTGTTTGTCTTTCATCAAAACTAAAGTTGAGTTGAGGCTTGAGATTACATTCTCCCCCTTTTTGATGATGACAAACCATTTTCCTTTATGTGTTGATCAGAATTTGAGCAAAAGGTGTTTTCTCCCCCTGAGAAGATTTCTCCCCCTATGAATGTAAAGACAATGAAAACAAACAACCATAAAGTGCTATTACATCCTTCTCCCCCTTTGACATTATCAAAAATAAGGGAAAGATGCAACAAGAAAGTATACCAGAAAGAAATGTATAGGAACATGAATGAAAAACACAAAACTTTCAAAATTATCGAACAAAGTTTTAAGAACACAATACATAAAATGAACAAAATAAAACAAGACAAAATCCATAATGATACTTATACTAAGAATTTAATAACATTGATCAAGAACATTTTAGAAAGGTCCTTGATAAGGAAATTGTTGTTGAAGAGGTGGTTCGGTGTATTGAGGAGGCGGAGGTGCAGGATTGGTTGGGTCGTATGGAGGGATATGAAGATGTGAATAAAGATATGAAAATTGTTGGTTCACATCATTCTGAAAAGCATCTATTCGAGATGAGGTAGAGTCATTTATCTCCGTCCATCGAGCATTGATGTTAGAATTGAGAGAAGCAAACTGTTGCGTCATGAAATCCATAACATCTTGATTTGTGGGACCAGAAGCAGCAGCAGGAGGAACTTCATGGTCTTCTTCATCTGCATTATGACCTTCATCGCCGACCACATCTTCTCCAATGTAAGTTATGGTTTTTGCTTCAGCATTGAAATGAACACCCATTCTTGAATCAACATTTTTGATGGAGATCCTAGTGGTGATTGGATCCATTTCAATCCGCTCAAATCCAGTGAAATCTATATCAAAAGCTGCCATAATCCTTGTAATGAAATATGCATATGGTAGAAAGGTGGCCCTTGCGGCAACTTTTAGCATATGCATCACAATCAATTTTGCCCAATTAACCGGGATTCCATTTTTCCTTGCATAGATGATTTGTAGTTCTAGGTCGGTCACTGTACAATGATTCCCTGCTCTAGGAAACAAAATATACACCAGAAAATAGTGAAACAACCTATCATCAATATGGAAATTTCCAGCACTCCATGTGTCCCTAGCTGGAGTAACCCCGCCAAGACTGCGAATCCGCTTGGCACGGTATTCAGATTCTGATAACCTTCCAATGCTATAGAAAAATTCTCGCTTCTGATAGTTTTCCCAAGCAGCATCTTCTGGATCATAGAGGGTACTTCCAGAATATGGAATGTTCAAGATTCTGCCAAGAGTTTTGGAATACAGAGGGATTCTTTTTCCAAGGACATATGTATAACATTTGTTGTTGTCATAGCACATGTTGCTGTAGAAAATTTTAACCAGATCCGGGTAATAGAAACCATGTGAAGATATTAATGGTTCTAACCCATAAGCAATGAAATCTCTTTGAAATGAGAAGCATTCATCTGGAAAAGTAGATAACATACCAAACTTTGGAGTAGAGATGATTTTCTTTTGAAAATGCTTGAGAAATCTGTCCCGCTGTGGATCCGTGAGGTACTCGAGCACAAAGTTTTCAGATGATGACGAAGCTGGCTTCTTTCCTTTCTCTGAGGCAGAGGCTTTTCTCTTGGGAGCCATGGATCTTGTTAGGGTTTTGAAAAGAGAGATATAGAGTTCTTTTGTGTTGTTATGTGAGAGAGTGTGTTGGTGTTATGAGATAGTTTTGGTGAGTTTAAATAATATAGAGAGTAAGTGAGGTCTTTATGAGGTTTTAATTTGGTAATTTTGGTCAAGGTTTCATTGATTGGGCAATAGTAAGGTGGGAGGTTGAGAGACAATGAATGTTTGACCAATATATTAAAAGCTCATATAGGTATCACATGTTAAAACAAAATAAATTGCATAGAGAAAATACATAAAAAATGCTTCAGATTCTGTGGTAAATCGATTTACCCCTTGGTTAAATCGATTTACACAGAACATTTTTCATAAAAAGTAATTTTCGTTCAGTGGTAAATCGATTTACATATTGTGTAAATCGATTTACACACAAGATTTTATTAAAAAAATGATTTGCTTCAGTAGTAAATCGATTGACATATGGTGTAAATCGATTTACTTAAAGAGAAAATTTAAAACATCATTATTTTTAACATTTGAAACAATGTCTAACCACATATATATGTACATTAAGGTATAGTCAAGGATTGAGTGCACCTTAAATATCTTGTTCATCGAGGATTCCAAGTTCACGACGAATTTTGAAAAATGCATCCTTTGCAAGTGGTTTTGTGAAGATGTCCGCGAGTTGATTTTGAGTGTCCACAAATGTGATCTCGACATCTCCTTTGAGTACATGGTCTCGGATGAAATGATGTCTGATGTCAATGTGTTTCGTCCGGGAATGCATAACTGGATTTTTCGTAATATTGATCGCGCTTGTGTTATCACATCGAAGAGGAATGCATCCAAGGTTTACTCCATAGTCAAGTAATTGTTGTTTTAGCCAAAGAATTTGAGCGCATCCACTTCCAGCCGCAATGTATTCTGCTTCGGCAGTGCTGAGAGCTACGCTTGCTTGCTTTTTGCATGACCATGAAACCAAGGCATTTCCAAGAATGTGACATGTTCCACTTGTACTTTTGCGATCAGTTTTGCAACCTGCATAGTCAGCATCAGAATAACCAACTAGATTGCACATACTACCTTTTGGATACCATAATCCGACGTTGGTTGTTCCTTTGAGATATTTTATTATGCGCTTGACTGCTGCAAGGTGAGACTCTTTAGGATTGGCTTGATATCTTGCACATAGGCAAACGCTGAACATAATGTCAGGTCTACTTGCTGTTAAATAAAGGAGTGAGCCAATCATTCCACGATACTTAGTTATGTCAATAGATTTTCCTGATTCATCTGGGTCAAGATAGGTGCCGGATCCCATAGGAATTGCACTTTCTTTGCTACTTTCCATCTCAAACTTCTTTATAAGGTCTTTGCAATATTTTGATTGGTTTACGAAGATACCATGTTTGAGTTGCTTAATTTGAAGACCAAGAAAGAAATTCAATCTTCCCATCATAGACATCTCAAACTCTCCTTGCATCATAGACGAAAATTCCTTGCACATATTTTGGTTAGTTGAACCGAAAACAATATCATCTACATAGATTTGTACAAGTAAGGTATGATGATTAACATTTTTTATGAAGAGAGTGGTATCAACTTTACCCTTTACAAACCCTTTTTCACATAGGAATGCGCTTAGTCTATCATACCAAGCCCTTGGTGCTTGCTTCAGCCCATAGAGAGCTTTCTTCAGTTTGAAGACATGATTAGGATGTTTGAAGTCTTCAAATCCGGGAGGTTGCTTTACATAGACTTCTTCATTTATGAATCCGTTGAGAAATGCGCTTTTTACATCCATTTGAAAAAGTTCAAAGTCCAATGAGCATGCATATGCAAGTAATAGTCTTATTGCTTCCAAACGTGCTACCGGAGCAAAAGTTTCTTCAAAATCAATTCCTTCCTCTTGGTTGTATCCTTGAGCAACTAGTCTTGCCTTGTTTCGAGTTATTATTCCATTTTCATCCATCTTGTTTTTGAAAACCCATTTGGTTCCAATGATACGTTTATTTCCTGGATTAGGAACAAGTTCCCAAACTTCATTCCGCTCGAATTGGTTTAACTCTTCTTGCATGGCAAGGATCCATTGATCATCTTCTAGTGCTTGAGCCACTTTAGTAGGTTCAACTTGAGATACAAACGCCATATTTAAGCATGCATCCTTAAGATTTAGTCGAGTAGATACTCCTTTGCTAATATCTCCAATTATATTGTCAATTGGATGATCACAATGAGTTCTCCATTCTTGAGGAAGATCATCATCATTTTCATTTTGATGTGAAAGTTCATGTGTTTGTTCCGGATTGACAATTTTGCCATCTCCGCAGGAAATCTCATGAGATAAATCTATAGAATCATCATCATCACAAATAGCAACTTCCTCCTTGGAGGTGTTAGATTCATCAAAAGAAACATGCATTGATTCTTCTATAGTTAAAGTTCTTTTATTGTAAATTCTAAAAGCTTTGCTAGAAAGGGAGTAACCAAGAAAGATACCTTCATCCGATTTTTCATCGAACTTACCGAGATTGTCTTTGTCGTTGTTAAGGACAAAACATTTGCACCCGAAAATATGAAAGTGAGAGATATTTGGTTTTCTTCCTTTGTAGATCTCATATGGAGTTTTCTTTAGTATAGGTCTTATGATCACGCGATTGCTTACATAACATGTCGTGCTTACCGCATCCGCCCAAAAATATTTAGGCAAACTTGAGTCACTTAGCATGGTTCTAGCAAGTTCCACCAAAGACCTATTTTTCCTTTCAACTACTCCATTTTGTTGTGGAGTTCTTGGTACTGAAAAATTGTGGAAGATCCCATTTTCTTCACAAAATTCTTCAAATAGACTGTTTTGGAACTCTCCACCGTGATCACTTCGGATTGATGTTATCTTTGATGACTTCTCATTTTGAACTTGTTTTGCATATCTCTTGAATGCCTTGAATGCTTCATTCTTGTGTACTAAAAACAAAGTCCAAGTGAAACGGGAAAAATCATCTACAATAACTAATGCATAAATGTTACCTCCGAAGCTTCTTGTTCTAGATGGACCAAAAAGATCCATGTGCAACAATTGAAGTGGTCTTGTTGTTGAAACCACATTCTTTGGTTTGAAAGTTGATTTGGTCTGTTTGCCCTTTTGGCATGCACTACATAATTTGTCTTTGATGAACTTCATCTTTGGTAGACCAATAACTAAGTCATGCTTAACCAATTTGTTCAAGTGCTCCATGTGAATGTGAGCAATCCTCTTATGCCATAACCAAGCGTCATTGTTGTTTACCATAAGACATTGTACCTTCATAGACAAATCATCTAGAGTAATCACAAAAATATTGTTAGATCTTATACCTTTGAGTTTTACCTCATTGGTTGCCTCATCCATAATAAGGCATTCTTCTTTGTTGAATTTGATCTTGAACCCTCTATCGCAAAGTTGACTTATGCTAAGAAGGTTGTGCTTTAATCCTTCAACATAGAGAACATCCTCAATTTGAATGGATGGAGGTGTGCCAACTATTCCAACGCCAAGAATCTTTCCTTTGGTGTTGTCTCCATAGGTGACATACGCTTTGGCTTTATGTACTAGATATGAAAATTGGTGTACATCTCCTGTCATATGCTTTGAACATCCACTGTCAAGATACCAAACATTTGAAGTGGATTTCAAGCATACCTACAAAAACAGATTATTTCTTGTTAGGTACCCAAGTTGCCTTGGGTCCTTCATAGTTAGTTCCCTTTTTCACCCATGCATAATGTCCACTAGCCATACTGAAATTTCTAATATAGCATGCATTTGGTGTGTGTCCAATAATACCACAGTAAAAACAGTTTGGAACAAATTTGCTCTTGTATCTAGGAATTTGTTTTCTTTTAGATACATTAGCCTTTTTCTTTTGATGATTATGAACAACTTGCTTCTTTTCTACTTTCTTGGGATTGGAACTATTACTAGCCTTTACAAAAACAGTGGGATTGTTACTTGGTTTCTTAGTATTCACATAACCAAGACCTCTTTTATCATTAGGATAACGTTGTTGGCTTAGTAATCCTTCCAATCCTATTTGTCCTTTTTCATATCGTTCAATGACTCTTTTCAATTGAACAATTTGAAAGACATTTGATTCACACTTGGAGCATGCAAAGTTTTCCTTTTCTTTTATAAAATTTTGTTTTTGAAGATCAAAATCTTTAGTCATGGTGTCAATTTTTTCTAGACAACTTAGAAGTTCTTTTTCTTGTTTTGACACCTTTTTGTATAAACTTTTGCATTCTTTCAAGAGTTCATCAATTGCACCTTGAACATCATCATCAAAAAGATTAAATTCATTACTAACCTCTTCTTCATTGTCGGAGTGATGCGATGCCATTAAGGCTAAGTTTGCACATTCGTCGCTTTCCGATTCCGATGAACTGCTCATATCATTATCTTCCCATGCTATGTAGGCTTTCTTTTGTTTTGAGTCCTTTCCTTTGAATCCATTTTTCTTTGGGAGATTTGGACAGTTTGGCTTGATGTGTCCTTGCTTTCCACATTCATAACATGAGACATCTTGAGTTGATGTGGAGGCTTCTCTTTTCTTGAAGTGCTTTCTCTTATGTGCATGAGATCCGCCTTTGTCATTTCTGCCAAAAAACTTCCCAAGTCTTTTCACTAGAAGCATGAAATTTTCATCTTCTTCCGGATTGTCTTCTTTTACCACTTCTTTTGAATCAATTTTTAAGGCAATGTTTTTGGACTTCTTTTCTAGATTCTCATGTTTTTCAAGTCTACCGAGTTCCGTTTCGTATTCTTGAAGTTTGCCGAATAATGTAGCGGAAGTCATTGCGGAGAGACTCTTCTTTTCCGAGATTGCCGTTACCTTTGGTTGCCATTCCCTAGTCAATGATCTAAGGATTTTCAAGTTGAGTTCATCATTTGACAGGGTTTTACCAAGAGCAATTAAGTGATTTGTCAAATGCACAAATCTCTTTTGTAAGTCAAGAATGGATTCTCCGGGCTGCATTCGAAATAGTTCATATTCTTGACTCAAGGTATTTAGCCTTGATCTTTTTACTTCAGCCGTTCCTTCATGAGTTTGAACCAAGGTATCCCAAATTTCCTTTGCTGTTTTGCAGTTTGAGACACGAAAAAATTCGTCCATACTGAGAGCACCTTGAAGAAGGTTTATTGCCTTTTTGTCATAGAGAACTTTCTTTTTATCATCGTCGTCCCATACAGTTTTGGGCTTTGCAGACCCAACGCCATTGATTACCGTTATTGGGATAAATGGACCATTTTCAACAGCATCCCATACTTCCTCTCCTTGTGCTTCTAAATGCGCCTTCATGCGTATTTTCCAAAAGTCAAAATATTCACCACAAAATAGAGGAGGCTTGTTGTTACTACCACCATCTCTGAAAACTGGTTGATGATTTGCGGAAGCCATTCTGGATCTCTAGGAGCAGGTTACCTATAACCTGCTCTGATACCAATTGTAAGATTAAGATTGCGCCTAAGAGGGGGGGTGAATTAGGTGATGGTCGATTTTTGACTTATTTTATACTTTCTGGTTTTGATTTAGTGCTTTGAAAACTGTAAAGTGCAGAAAGTAAAGAGACACGGAGAATTATCCTGGTTCCTTCCACAACCCGGAAGTACGTCCAGTCCCCTTGCAAACACGCAAGAGATTTTACTATATTGTTAGAACTTTTACAAGACTCTTCCTAGTCTTATCCACTAAAGAACCTAACAAATAACCAAGAACACCCTCTTGGATTTCCAATAAGTCTAATGAGAACAATCCTCTCAAAAGATACCTCTTGTTTCCAATAATGGACAACAAGGAACAAAAGTAATCTAATACTTAATTCCAACAATCCTGGAAATAAGTTACACTTTGTATGTTTTTATGAAGTATGATTTCTTGAAAGATGTTGATCACTTAGAGTGACTTCTTTGAAGTTTCTTCTTTCTTCTCTTGTAAGCAATTCAAACTGTAACACAATGGTTAGATAATGCTCAAAGATTTCTGTTCTTTATATGTGTGAAAGTGCAGAAAATCTTTGTTCTTAAAAGTTAAGAAATATGAAGTTTGAATATTTTACAAAGTTCAGATTTTATTGCAAGAGAAGAGATTTTTATGATTTGAAATATTTTGTAATATATAGTAATCAAGATACCTTTCTAAAAGGACACTTTTCTGTTTGTAAAACTTGACAAGATGCAATGTTTGATCATGCAACTATTGGAGAAAAGGTATGAAGGATATCTTGAAACCAGTTCAGATTTTTCAAAGTTTTCAATGTGCAAATCGATTAACATAACATGCAAATCGATTGCACGTGTTTGTAACGTTCAGAATTTCAAAAAGTTTGAAGTGTAAATCGATTAGCATGTTGTGTCAATCGATTTACAAGTGTTAAAAAATCAGTTTGTTCTGTGATCAATCGATTTACACAACCTGTAAATCGATTGCTGGCAGGAGCAAACAGTTTTTGAAAAAGCATGTGTAAATCGATTTACACAAGATGTTAATCGATTTACAGCAGAGAAAAACTTAAAAATTGTTTTGAAATATAATTGAAGTGATGTGGCAAGTGTGTATATCATTTTTGAGCATTTCTAATCAATGTAGTTTAATTGAGAATTGATATACTTGATTGCTTGCCAAGTTCCTTGAAGCTTTGAGTGAATGATGCTTTAAGATGATTTCCACTTCTTTTCCTTCTTTCCATAATGCTTGTTTGTCTTTCATCAAACTAGCTTGTTTGTCTTTCATCAAAACTAAAGTTGAGTTGAGGCTTGAGATTACATCTCAGTCTTATTAGAGTCAGATTCAAGATTCCTTTTCAGGTCTCTGAATTTAACTCTAATTTGCTAATACCTTTCCAGAATCTCATTAAGGCTTTCAGCAAGTTCAGCCTTGGTAAAATTAACAGCAAAGTTAGGAAATACCTCTTCAGTGTCTGATTCAGAGTCTGATTCAGAAGCTTCACTGTCTTCTGAAATATTAGCCATGAGAGCTATGTTGGCTCTCTCATCATCTGATTCTGAGTCAGCTTCAGACGAGTCAGAGTCATCCCATGTAGCCATGAGACTTTTCTTCTTCTCTCTTCCAAACTTCTTTTTGGGCTTTTCCCTCTGAAGCTTTGGGCAGTCACTCTTGTAGTGTCCTTGCTCATTGCACTCATAGTAGATGATGTCCTTGGTGTTTGGCTTTTTGCTACTTGAGTAGCCTTCAGATCTTCTGTATCCAGAGGAAGAATTTGTCCTTCTGTATCTGGAAGAGGACTCATTCTGATCAGATCTTCTGGGATTCCTGAACTTCCTTTGTCTTTGCTTCCACAGTTGATTTACTCTTCTAGAGAGGAGGGAGAGTTCGTCTTCTTCTGATGAGGATCCATCAGATGTTTCTTCAACTGCCTGCAAAACTTTAGACTCAGATTTTTTGTTAGATTTTAATGCTAAAGGCTTACCTTGCTTCTGAGGCTCTTCAGCTTCTAGCTCTATCTCATGAATTCTGAGGGAGCTGATAAGTTCCTCCAGAGTGATTTTGTTGAGATCTTTAGCTAGCTTCAGAGCTGTAACCATTGGTCTCCACTGCTTGGGTAAACTTCTGATGATTTTCTTGACATGGTCAGCAGTAGAGTATCCTTTGTCCAGAACCTTGAGACCAGCTACCAGAATCTGGAATCTTGAGAACATTGTTTCAATGGATTCAGATTCTTCCATTTTGAACGCCTCATACTTCTGAATGAGCGCCAGAGCTTTAGTTTCTTTGACCTTAACGTTGCCCTCATGCGTCATTCTAAGTGAGTCAAAAATTTTCTTTGCTGTGTCTCTATTGGAGATCTTTTCATATTCAGTATAGGAGATGGCGCTGAGGAGGATGGTTCTGGCCTTGTGGTGATTCTTGAAGTCACGCTTTTGTTGGTCAGACATTGTTTTTCTATCAATCTTCTGACCGCTTGCATTCACAGGGTGCGTGTATCCATCTGTCACCATATCCCACAGATCAGCATCATGTGCCAGAAAGAAGCTTCCAGTTCTGTCTTTCCAGTAATCAAAATTTTCTCCATCAAAGACTGGAGGTTTGCCGCTGAATCTGTCTCTGTCCTCATGGTTGTCATTGCTGGTGTGAGAAAAGTTTCCTGCCATTGTGTTTTTGTGACGCTGGATCTTGTACTGACACGGTTAAGTGTTTTAGCTCAGAACCAGGCGCTCGGATGCCAATTGAAGTAGTGAAAAACACAAGAAGGGGGGGTTGAATTGTAAAACTGAAAATCAATGCAATGAACAAGATATTTTTATCCTGGTTCGTTTAATCTCAAACTACTCCAGTCCACCCGTCAAGGTGATTTCGCCTCTCTCCAACGAGGTCTTAATCCACTATATTCAACTGAATATTACAAACTGCTTTAACAACTGCTAAAGCCTTCTTGATGCAAACCACAACCCAGTTTGTCAAGGAAACACTTTCTTACAAAGAAGATAAATCTAAGTGTGTGAATGTTTTCTACAAAACTGTATCACAACTGTGATGTATACACAACTTTAGGCTTATGAAACTAGATTGCTAAAACAAAGATTGAGTAAGAAGATATGTAGTGTTTAGCAAACTGAGAGAAGGAAGATTATGATCAGCTTTTAGGCGTGTAAAATTTTGGAGAGCATTAGCCAATTCAATCTTCATAGTCTTGTTTATATAGCACTGAGATTGTTGAACGTTGGAGCAATATTCTTGGTTCAATGCTAATAACAAACTTTCCTTATCGAGCAGATCTTGTCTGGAATGAGGCCGTTGGTAATAATTTGCTTTCAATGCACAGTACCGTTGCTTACTTAATGCATGTTCTGGCTTGGCTCATTCTGACTCTGCTTAGCTGCTGATGAACTGTTGTTTTCTTTATCAGAGTGTTGAGCGCAGTTCTGTTCATCAGGCTTCAGCATACACGTGAGTTGATCTTCTGATTCTGGTATTCTGATATAACAACTTCTGATGCTGATGTCAAACACCAAATTTCTGATGCTGATTAGGTGTGATCTTGCTTATACCTATCAGAGTATCTGCAAATCAGAATGTAATAATTTAGGCAGCAAATAGTTCATACATGAATCATATAAATAATATATCTTTTCATTTTGTTATCATTAAAACTTAAACATAGGGTAGTAGATTCAAACTTTGTTCTAACACGAGGGTCATCGAGGGACTACGATATTTTTTCGAGGGTCTTTGCTAAAACGCCCATGCTCGAGGGACATGACTATTTTCCGATAGGCAACAAGTGGAATTACCCTAAGGGTGCATGTGTGCAAATGTGTTTTATTTACATGCATTTAGTCTTTGATTAGGGTGGCCTATTTATTGGTTTTATCTTACCATACATCCTAGTTACTAGCATTTGCATAAAGCAATAAAAAAATGCAGGAAATAAATATCCTACATTATTACAACCATATTGAAAGGCAAGAAAATGTAAAGGCAAAAATAAAATAAAATAAAATAAAGGAAAATGAGCTCTTCCACCAAGGCCGTAGAACCCTTCGACTCAAATCTTCATTGCCCCTTTCGAATCTTCCTTTTTATGTTTCCTTCGACTGCAGGAGTGTTAGCCAGTAACCTTCGAGTCACCCTTCTTGCTATTTCTTTTGAGAGGCTTTAGGAGTTAACATGTTGTGCCTTTCGATTGGGCCTGGAACTAATGCAAGGTTCAATCTGCCTTTCTGCCTCCTTCGACTGGAGACTGAAAGCATTGAGGGAGTGTCTTTCATCTGGGCCTACAGGTCAGTGTATTCGAAGCAAGTGTGTGTGTGCTGAACATGTCTGTATCGAAGCATGCGTATGAATCGAAGCAAGTATATCGAAGCATGCATATTTTGTATTCCAACATTTTTAGGGGACTGTACAGATTAGTTCTTAAAGGAAAACACAAAAGATTAACATCGAAGGCCATGATTATTACATGTTGGTTTAGTAGATGAATCAATAAATATGTTTGAAATGAAAGAGTTAAAGTCAGAAAGACTTACCTCAAAGCTGGTGTGTGGGATTCGAACTTGAACTGCTACCTGGGCGTTTCTGGAATTCGAAGAGTAGTCACAGGAGGTTTGCCTTTAGTTCGAAGAGTTGTCACAGAAGGTTGTCTTTGAGTTTGAACAAACTTCTATGTGTGGGGTGTTCTTAAGAATTGAAAGAGGTGATTGTTTGGTATTCTGTTTTTTTGATTTCTCAAGTGTTGATGAACTTGAGAGTTTTGTTGTGTTTGAGAAAATTTGGGGGATTCGTTCCTCCAAAAGATCCTCCCCCAGCTTTGCAAAAATTCCTCTATTTATAGAGAAAAAGAATGGACATGTTTTCAATAGCCAGCCTTGCAAAATAATAAAATAATAGGTAATGTGAAAGGTACAAGTGGGGGGGCATGTTGGCAGTTGGGGTGCAGAAGATGTGACTTATGCTTTTTGGCGTTGCTTGTGCTCAGACCAAATTCAGGTTGAAAGCTGCTTTTGTGATAAAAGTACCTTTTATGAAAAAGAGTACCCAGTCTTTTGCCAATTTATCCAAAAATGTTATTATCCTTCGAAAAACCTTCGAGCCCTTAGGTAATGTATAAAGAACTTGTGTAAACCTCTGGTTATGTGAATATTTGAAAGCAACATAGCCTGGAAAATGAGATTTGGTCTTGAGTCGAATGCAAGAATGAGATCGAAGCGCATTTGTTCGAAGGAAGCCTTTCCCTCCGTCAAAGCTTGTATCGAAGAAAACATATTTCCAAATCGAAAGCTCATGCTCGAAGGAAGCATAAAGATGGTTACTTTGTCCCATCGAAACTTGTCCAAATCGAAGCAAGTGGATCGAAACAATCATAAAGGGAGTCATTGCCTTTTAGCGTGAGGGAAGTTCCTGGCTTCTAAATCGAAGGGTGTTCCTTCAAGGGAAGCAAGAACTTAGTCAAATCTTGTATGAAGATGTCTCTTGGCTCAAACGAAACTTGTGAGAGGCAAAGTCTGCAAGAGGCCCTTGGTGCAAGTGGATTCGAAGGAGGTTTCGTATCCAAGCGAAGGATGTACCCAAGTTGCATTCGAAGGAGGTTTCCAATCCAAACGAAGGATGTACCCAAGTTGCATTCGGAGGAGGTTTCCAATCCAAACGAAGGATGTACCTAAACTTGCATTCGAAGGAGGCTTTAAGTTAAAAATGAAGGACATGCCCAAGTTGCATTCAAAGGAGGCCAAGAGTCAGTCGAAGGGTGCTGAATTGAAGGAGACCTGTTTTCCTCCAAATTTGTGAAAATGTTATATTTATCTGTTTTCTCCCTTTTTGACAGTTTCCTTTTAATTTTGGTATTGGAAAATCCCAATGCACTTGTGCAAGCTTGTACCTTGAAAATCCTTGTGAGAAAGGCCTTGAAGAATGAGAGGGCAAATTTTGGGGTACAACAGCTACCCCTGTTCAATCTTCTTACACCTTAAGAGTTAGATTGGTAAACCTTCCATTCGTGACTTGAAGGTGAAAGATTATTGAACACTAGAGTGCCCATAAAATTTGCACTCGAGGATGTGTTAGATGATTATGTGGGGAATGGGCTTAAAGATGCCATTTGGAGAGGTAACTGATAGTTGCGGAGATGGGCTTAAAGATGCCATCTAGAGGTGATTGCTGGATTGTATCTATAAGCTGGAACTGGATGATTTCCAGCATGGCGTCCATGTCTGGAGCACATCTGAAGTGTATTGGAAAGTTGGGTTGTTTGATGATGAGTCCGTGTAAAACTTCATCTGAAATTTCCTAAGAAGGAACCTGTATAGGGTTGCTTCATGATGAGTCTGTGTAAAACTTCATTTTGGAAAGAAGGAACCTGTGTAGGGTTTCTTGATGATGAGTCAGTGTAAAACTGCATCTGGAATAGAGAAGGAACCTGTGTAGGGTTGCCTGATGATGATGAATCAGTGTAAAATTTCATCTGGGAAAGAAAGAACCTGTGTAGGGTTTCCTGATGATGAGTCCGTGTAAAACTGCATCTTGGGAAGAAGGAACCTGTGTAGGGTTTCTTGAGATCATGACTTCGCTCTCATTGCATGTTCCCTATAGGATAGTTTTGTTAGACTTTCTTTCTCATGCTAACTTAGATAGGATCTCTCTAGGTATGCTCTTTTGAGTTTACTGGCTTGTTTGCTTTATCCTTGTACATACCATGTTCCCTTAGGATGTGCTTGCTCCATTCAGATGCGAGTTAGACCTTAGGTTGCTAACCATGCATGCTAACATTAAGTAGACGTTTCCCTTCCATCCTTGACATAGGGCCACCATTGTAAGATAACATTAGGTTAGAAATAGGCTAGTCTCCCTTAGACTCTTTTCTTTCCCTTTTTGCATCCTTGCATTAAAACAAAAACTTCTCTTCTTAGCAAATCAAAAACATGCTAATCATACTTAAACCCTTTTTCAAGGTAACAAAAATACAAACCAATTCAAATAATTTTGTGCGCTCGATCAACCTTTTCTCTAAAACCCTTTTCAGGTAAGGACATGATTAATTTACTTCTGTGCCACGGCATAAGTCTCCAAAGGTCGAGCTATGGCAGAAGGCGGAATTAACTTCGTCCATAAAAAACACAAACAAACAAAAACATAAGAGGTGAACTACGGTATCTTTGATTCCTCAAAACGGATACGTAGGCATTGGGGTAGGGCCCAAGCGAGCAAAATTTTATTTTCCCTACATTCTTTTATCTTTTATTTTGCATGCATTCTCCCTTCAGTAGTATAGTAAATAGTAACTATAAATTAAATACACCCATAAGATAGATAACAAGAGTGGATACCGTAGAGTATTATGGGCATGTGGGGTGCTAATACCTTCCCCTCGCATAACAGACTCCCTTACTCGATCTCTCGGTCGCAAGACCATGACTTCTCCCTTCTCAGGTTTTCTCGATGTTTACCTTTCCCTACATGTGGGATAAAAGACGTTCGATGGTGACTTTATTGTTTGATGATTTTCAGCCGGTTGTTTCAGCTGGCGACTTCACTGGGGATGGGTCAACCAAATGCTGGTCCATCCCGTAGTCGCTCCTAGCTCTTGTTTCTTTTTCTTTGGGTGTTTATTTTTATGCTTTTAGTTTATTCACTCATTTTGTATATACTTGAGCATATGTATGCATTGCATTTTACTGTATTCCATATACTACTGTTGTACTGGATCTGCTTCTTATTGGGTGGGTGTTAATATTAAGTAAAAGGCTCAATACCCAAGTCGAAGTTGTATACCATAGGGACCCTAGGAATAGAGTGGAACATGAACGACTAGTTGACTTAGGTCTCACTATTTCCGCCATGTCGTCCATGCTCAGATGAGGTACAAATGAGGGGCTATCATTTTCACGTAGGTGATACAACGATAGTTTTTCAGGAGTACCCTCGATTCTGAGTTACCATTGCCTTACCCTGACCTAGTCTTTAACCGTGAGTGGGGGGGGGGGGAATTATTATCAGAGGTACAGTTGGTGACTATGTTCAGCAGTGACTATGTTTAGATGGTGACTATGCTCAGACGATGACTATTGGTTCTAATGTTTATGTCCTGGATTTCTATCAGTAACTAGGGGAACCTCAGATATATTTTCTGGGCTCTGAATCCGTTCATGAGGTTCTTTGGTTTGTGTCCCGGACCTATGATCTTGGTACTCACAGACTGCAGAAATAGTACAATAGAAACCTGTATCATGGAAGTAGTAACCCATTGATCATTTGCACTCACATCATATCATATTTATTTTTCAAAAGAAATGTCAGAAAAATAAAACTATATACTAACCCTGACGTCTAGCAATAGTGATATTCTTAAGAGGACCAGGATAGACGATTGTACTTATCGGTGCTACCCAAGCTTTCCGATCAAGTTCTTGGCTTTTTTGGAAGAGTTTAAAAGACCGTTTAGTCCACCCTAATGCAAAAAAAATGTTATCGGAAAAAATGATGGTGCTTTGACCATACTTCAGTTTTACAACCACGAGTTACACTGTTTCACCTTCCAGGACTATCAGATTGTTCCAACTCCCGAAAAATACTCTCGTTTGTTCAAGATTGTCGAGCACACACTTGTTGCTAGTCCGAATGGGCATGATTTCGAAACTATCACTGAGGCACTTTATTTGGGCCTTGATGATGGAAGATAGAAGATAGAAATGGAAGAAGAATGGTAGACTACATTCAGACTGATTATTATATTGTTACTTCATTCACCAACAAGCTTGTTAGGCGAAGTTTCTCATCTTGTACTCCCATAACTTTCGTGTATTCAACTCTACGGGAATTTATCTTGTTTCTGGATATTTTCTTCATACAGTCATGTTGCTCGATTACTGTTGACGGTAATTGAACCGTGAAAAACCAGAATGGACAATCATTTCATACATCATACATATCATGCATTTCATGAATTGCAGGTTTTCTTGCGGGATTTTTATCTGATGGTTTTGCCTCTTATTATCAGAATCTACAAGACGACTTTCTTACATCCTTACCGCACTCAGGCCAACAAGTTGAGGATTATGGAACAGATTGAGCAGAACCAGGCCTCTATCCGTAAAGACATGGACACCATAGGTGATCGAATGAATCAGATCGTGGAAACTCTTCATGCCATCATCCAAGGGCAGAAAGAGCTCAGAATAAGCGTTACTAAAATGGTAGACAATGCCTCCACGTCTGAGAATGGTGGACCCAGAAATGACCATGGGGGGATTCCTCAGGAGAACCCACGACTGATTGTGGATGACCACCATGATGTCATCGATCTCGATCACCCTCCAAAGGATTCTATGGATGATTTGTCAGAAACTGCTAAGATCTACAAGGCTTTGGAAGAACGCTGAAGGCTATGGAGACTTCTAAGAAACCAGGATTCAGTGTCGCTGCTATGTGTTTGGTTCCAGGGGTTGTAATTCCACCAAAGTTTAAGGTACCTGATTTCGACAAGTATAAGGGGGTTACATGCCCAGAAACTCATCTCCGATCTTACTGTAGAAAGATGGTTGCTTATGCTATCAATGAGCTGTTGCTTATGCATTTCTTTCAGGACAGTCTGGCTGAAGCTCCATTAGAGTGGTACATGCAGTTGGAGCAAACTCATGTTTGTAAATGGGGTGAGTTTATTGATGCTTTCTTAAAACATTACCATTACAACACCGCCATGGCACCTAGCCGTGCACAGCTGCAGAGTATGTCTCAAAAGACTGGTGAGTATTTCAAAGAGTATGCCCAGAGATGGAGCAGTTTGGCCGTGAGAGTTCAACCTCCCCTCCTAGATCGAGTACTGGTAGATCTGTTTATGAGTACCCTATGAGGCCTGTATTTGCAACATATGCTCAGCAGTACTTCTGATTCGTTTTCAGATATGGTCATCATCGGGGATCGGGTTGAAATGTGTATTAAAATAGGGACTATTTCAGGTGCATCTGGCACAAATGGTAACAACAACTCAGGTGGTGGGAATAAACTGTACTCATGCGGTTTCATCAAGAAAAAGGAAGGAGAGGTGAGCAATGCCTCTGATGATAAGGGGAAGCTATTGTACATGTTCCATATTACCAAACCCCCGTTGCTGCTCCACAACAATAGTATGCACCGCCACAGAACTATCAACAGAAGCAAAGGCCCCAGGGGTAGAGGGGTCAACAAAGGAAGCAAAGGTATCCCGAGAGGAAGTTGGATCCAATACCGATGTCGTACGTACAGTTGCTTCCACAATTTCTAGTTGGTCAATTGGTAAAGCTCCGAGTATTTGCTCCCCCATCGACAGAACTTCCAAGGGGTTATGATGTCAATGCACGTTGTGAGTTTCATTCAGGAGCTCCAGGTTATTCAATCGAAAACTGCAGAGCTTTAAAGTAGAAGGTGCAAGATCTTTTGGAGGCCAAGGAGTTAAGCTTCGCTCCTATAGGCCCTAATGTTCAAAACAATCTGATTCCTCCCCATCATGGGGCTGCTATCAATGCTATTGGGTTGGATGATTGCCATGACTTAGTGACTCACATTGAACAAAAGAACTATTAAAATAAAAATAATCATGGAACAAACAATTAATTAAACTTGTGAAATTTTAAACCAATCAAAACATTTTAAAAAATTCCAAAAAAAATATGAAAAATAATAGAAACTATTACTGGCCTATGGTAATTTTTTCATGATTTTTGAAAATGTTTTGATCACAAAATAAAATCAAACATAATACCAAATAAAACAAATAATTCAAATAAGACAATTATTCAAATGGACCAATCAAAATGCGCCACCACATCATCTTCAACCTCCAGACCAACTCAAAAACGCACGCAAGACTTGTTCCTAGGGCTCTTGTTCAGATCCATCATACATACTCATTTCTCCACCAAAATCAATGAAATCAAGTGCAAATTAAAGCTAACATATCATACTTCATTATGCAATTTGAATCAAATCGAAACATCAACTACATCATTCACAATCAAGCCACAAAAATGAGAAAAAACATTCTGAATCAGAAATTTCAGAGCACTCAATCATGCATAATTCAACGAATCAAACATTATAAAGCTTCAGAGACATTCAAACAACATTAGTGAACACTAATCCCAGCTCAAACACATCAATAAACAAATACATCTTGAAAATCAAAGTTTAGAATTATTACCTCAAGGCAAAAAGCATTCTATTGTCTCCTTCAGTCCAAGTGCAAACAAATGGTGCTAACTTGATCTCCTCCCTTCACTGAAGCTGAATCCACAAGAATTTTGAAGAAAACACCTTGGAATTGAGAGAATCGAAGCAAAATGCAAAAGAATGGTGGAAAAATCAGATATGAAATTCTTGTAATGGGAGTTCCTCCTTTGTAAATAAAGCTTGCCTCTTCTTATATAGAGTTAATAGAGGAGCATAGAAGTGTAAATGCAACCTCAAAGCCGTTGGAGGGAAGGATTGGAAGTTTTGGCCAAAAATGAGGATGCACATGGAGCCTTCATTTCACTCGTGCATTTGCTTGCCTTTTGTGCGTTTTGTGAGCCAAATGAAGTCAAATTCATACTTAAAATTCCAGCTCATGATTGTTTGAAATGACGAAGTGTTGGTGAATTTGCAAAATCGGGCAAGTTTTGTATTTTTTTCATTCAAGCAAGTTCAAGAAGCACATGGGCACGAAATGGTGAGTGTAATGGGCCTTAGCATGTCACAAATTGTTCATGGGCTTGATTAGAAGTGAAGAGAATAGCTGAAAATGGATTTCTCAAGAAATGGCCATTTTGCATACTTGTCAAATTTCAATAAAACTGCCTCAAAATTCCAAAGTCCATAACTTGCTCATACTTTTGAATTTTGACCCAAATGAGTACAATTTGGAAAGGTGTTGAAAATATCTAAAATCCCTTAGTTTTGAGTTTTTGCAATTGAATTCAATAAAGTCCTCAAAATTTGACATGAAATTCACTAAATTTGGAAAATGACCTATAATTTTAACTTGAAGCATGAACTTCCAAAGACCATAACTCTTGACTCTTTGCCAATTTGGACATGAAACAAAAAGGAGATGAAATATCACCTTCTTAGATTTCCAAGAATACTTCATTTGCATTTTTTTGGATCAAAGGTGAATAAAAATATGAATTTTTGAAGTTAAGTCCTTATTTTCCAAAATTAGAAACTTTTAGAGTTTCTTCATGAACAAGTTTCATCCCAAACCTCAATCTTTTTGATCCAATGATCAAAATGGACTTGAAATATGAAAAGTACACCCTTAAATTGATGATCAAAACTTAAAACATATGATCTTCCAAGTATATAGAGGCCATGTGCAAAGTTTCACTTCAAAATTCTCAAGAAATCTTGATGAAATCCCAAACCCTAGTTTTGGTTAATACCTTTAGGAGACTGATGAATCAACTTCAAAACTTCAAATCCTCTGGATATCTTGACCAATTTCTTGTACAAAGACTTTTCAAATACCAAAGAGATGTTGTATCTTCCAAATCAAGGCTTGCTCATGCATCAATAGCCTTGCTCAAACAAAACCCTAATTTGACTGGTGAATCAAAAGAGTGATTCTTATTATAATCAAACAAAAACTTCAATCCTCTGATGATCCAAAGAGATGGATAAAATATCTTGAGATATGCAATAACTTTTGTGCTTGAAAGATCCATAGGTTTGGATGGTAAGATTCTTCTTGAGAAACTTATCAATGCAATCAACCTTCAAAGCTTGAGGAAGACTTGATAACCAAAGTACTTTGATCCCATCACAATGTATGAATGCAATGCAATATGATATTCATGATGAAACATAAGCCTAAATCAAGAGGGTAAATTTTGGGGTGCAACAGCTGCCCCTATTCAAATATCTTCAACATGATAAGTGAGAAAAGTGATAACTTTCGAGCGTTCAGAGTTGAAGATGATTGAATACAAAAGAACCCGAAAATTTACACTCTTGAAGAAGAAAGAAACAGACACAGAAAAATCCCAAGACATGCATCAGAATGAAGTTGTAACACAGATTGAAACAGAGCGAAAACAAAGAAGAGTAGACGCAACTAAACTTCCGGACAAAGGTGCCAGGGCAAAAATGGGCTTCAAAAAGAAGAGGTGAGATAAAACTCAAACCACAAAGTATAGGCGAAACTAAGTTCTGGAAAAGAAAACGTACGCGGGTGAGGAGATAAAACTCTGAGCTTGACCCAAGGAAAAGCGGCTAGAGTGTGTGATTCTAGGAGCACTTGCTAATCTCAAACTAAGATAGATAGTATGAAGGAATTGAAAGAATCTTAGATAGACAGGACGAAACTGGATTTCACGCACGGGTAACGAGGTGAAACTCGACCCATAGCAAAGTAATGAGAGTGCATGTTTCTCAGAGCACCTGTTGGTCTCAGATCAATGGATAAACAGTGACGAAAACTGATAGAAGAATCCAAGGAACAAAGGAGACTGATCTCAAACTAGGGACGCAGTATGAACACTGCACTCGGTAAACGAACACCGTCAAAGGGTCCAACGTATGAAAGCAAAAACGAGATGAAACTCGACTCAAAAACTAGTTAGGAGAAACTAAACTAGATGAGCACCAGGACGAAACTAGATTTCATGCACAGGTGACGAGGCGAAACTCAACCCAAAGCGAGAGTGATGAGAGCGCATGTTTCTCAGAGCACCTGCTGGTCTCAGGTCAATGGATGAACAGTGACGAAAACTGATAGAAGAATCCAAGGAACAAAAGAGACTGGTTTCAAACCAGGGACGCAGTATGAACACTGCACTCGGTAAATAAACATCGTCAAAGGGTCCAAGGTATGAATGCAAAAACGAGACGAAACTCGACTCTAAACCTAGTTAGGCGAAACTAAACTAGATGAGTCCCAGGACGAAGCTGGATTTCATACACAAGGTGAGGAGACGAAACTCTGAGCTCAACCCAAAACAAGGAGATTAGGGCGTACACCTAAAAACCTGCTGAAAGCGAATATCAGGACGAAACTGGTATTCGAAAGGTGCATCAATAGACATTGGAGTGAACCAGAGAGGGTAGTGAAGACTAAACCCGAAAAGATCGCGCCAGGGCGAAACAGAACTACAGTCAAGATTAGACACTCAAACAAAAAAATGATTTACGTCAAAAGGATATAGGTATGGGGTGGAAACTGAGACAATGAGGACGAAGACCTCGCTGGGGATTTAATCCGAAGTAATAGCAAATTCACTAGGGATAACAGAAACAATAATGGCTTATGTTCTGATGCATGTTTGAATTCTTTCTATATAGCACAATGCTTCATATAATGGAAATGCCACGCGTTCTGGTAGATGCAATGTAATGATGCATGTTTAAAAGTTTCACTAGGGAATGGCCAATTGAGAAGCCAATAACCAAGAAGTCAGAATCTGACACGACTTGTAAAAATAAATTGCAAAATCCAAAGGAGAGGAGAAAAATATGGGGAACCGCTAGAGAGGGAAACTCGAAGAGCTGAAGCTTTGCGGGGAATAACAACCGAGCAACTAGTAGAAACGGGCCACAAACATTGAGAGGGGCTGCAAAATAAATTGCAAACTCCTAGAGAAGATCAGATTGACATTGTAGCTTCTGGAAAGGGACGCCATCTGACGTAAGGGGTGAAAACCTTTGCTGGGGGAACCAAGCTCTGCTGAGGATATGGGACTTCACCAGGGAGACAAAACTCTGTTGAAGATTTTTGTTGGAGAGAGATTTCTTGAAATGCAACTATTGGACGGACCATGCAGATAGTCACACAGTATTGACCTTACTGGGGATAAGGAAAGATCTTAACACAAGGATGCCCCAGTCAACAGATTGGTTGGGAAATGAGAGGTCATGCCGAGGGATCTCTGTTGGCAACTCTGTTGGGGATATGCGATATCATCAAATCCGGAGTCTCAGAATGAAGCCTTTAAAAGAAGATTCCTGGGGCAACAAAACTTTGCTGCAGAAACAAAACTTCATTGGGGATAGGTAAAGTCCTATTCATACCTGGGCTCGGTCTAACAGAAGAAAGCCAAATATTCCCTTCCTGACAATCATTAAGCTCTTTACAGATGTTCAACGTGTAAACTCTTTTTGATGTCAAACAAATGTTTTGCATGTATAAAAAAGTTTATTTTGGGAATGACAGACCTGATGCGATGATTATTTAAGCCTTGAAGTTGAAAACTTTAACAAAGTGTCGCATCTATGTTGTGAATGAATCACTGGCTAGAGTGCAAAAATTTCAAAACTTCTTTTTTTTTTTCTCTTTTTTTTCAAAAACGAGTCAAGATGAGGGTGATAAGATACCAACATGGATATGCAACACATATTTGGGAGTTTAGGAAATATCATCCTGTTGTAGTATGCTTTCGAGTTAAACCCTTGTTTCAGTTAGGACTTTTAGAGGTTGTAACGTGGCCTGGTTCGAGGTTTTTTAGAAAAAAAACGTTTTTCAAGGCTCAAGTTATTTGGTACCCACCCCCTTCGTGATATTCTCCTGGCCTAAGTTCAGCTGACTTATCACAAGCATTCATCTTTCAAAGGATTTATAATGGTAGAGTGATCACGACAAATTCTCCAACATGATTGTCACTTAACTTTTGCTGCTTCTGTTTTTGATATTATTGTTCCTCTTCTTTTGATGAAAATTTTAGTGGATAATCTTTTTTTTTCTCGGCCTTTTAGGCTCTCTTTTCCCTAACTTTGGCCTGGACATAATCTTTTGAATTTTAATTTTGGGAGTCCAGCGGGATGCCCTAACTTTTGCCTAAGCGACTTATTTTCAAGTTTCGACTTAGCGGGGCTTTTTGTTTCTTTCTTATTCATACTTTCTACTTCGGACAAGTCAATGTGACTTTAGGTCTTTGAACTTTTTCTTTCTTTTTTCTCTCTTTTTTTTGAAGAAAACAAATTCCTCATTCCTTGGTCGGCGAGGGATAGCCATTATTATATCGATTCGATCTCGACCTTAGGACTTGGTGATGAAATGGACATCGTGGTTTAGACATTTTTTCTGATCTCATGATACGAAAGATAAAATGTGGTGATCCTCAAATGGGACATTCCTTTTGAAATTTGAATGCTTGGTCATATTAACTAAACATCTACCCTGCCCCTGGTTTAAAAAAAAGTTTTTTTTTTAATGGAAAAGAAAGCTCCTACTTCGAAGGCTCAGAGGGGTTAACGAGGGTCTAACTCCCTTATATCTCCGATGTTTGGGGATTGAAACAATGCTTGTACATCGTCAACAGGGTTCTACTCAAAAGCATACCACTACAGTCATCATTTTCAGCTAAACTCCTTCCTCCAAACTCTTACCTACGCAAAAGAATTGGCACAGTTGATATCAAAATGCTCGCAAAATCGATTAAAGAGTGATACTGGATGGATTAAGTAAAAATGAAACAATTTCTTCAAGGAAAAAAATATTCAACACATCAAGACTGACATTCGGCCATAAACAAAATCTTATATGCAGACAATGCTAAAACAATCAATCAAGATAACACATGAAAGTGCGAAAAAGAAACGTAATAAAAGCCATTATGGGGAAGAAATATTCCCAACTAGGTTCGCCGATCTCTCCGACCTGCCGTAACCTTGATATTATCCTGACCCATGACCTTTACCAACAGCACGGAGCTGTGAAACAAAATGGAAAGGCATCCACCAGTAAAGTGAATCAGAATCCTATCCATCAGAGAAACAAACATGCCCCTTGCACAGTAGTAATTGTGTTTTTTATCTGTATTTCAAGCGATCAACCAAACATGACTTAGATTACCATTTTCGTGTAAGACCCACAAAGTTTATATGCACATGCTTATCAAAATATTGGACGTTTTTGCAAACAAAAATAGTAAAAAGGGAGAAAAGAAACGTATACGTATACTTGAAAAAATATATTCTATTGATTTTGAGAAATCAGCCTGTGAAAAAGGCATTTACATTTGGAAGCAAGTAATTTACAAAATTAAAGCAAAGAAGTGTTTACAAATGGCAATGTGAATGTGAATATCTATCAAGTCCTAACTCTGCTATGACTCTTATGACTCTTACAATTCCATCTTCCTGCTTTCAGACAGATCATTCTTGGTTTAGCTTCGAGCCTATTCTAGGTGACAGAACGAATGAAAGAATCAAAGGATCTCATGCTGAGCGTAGTTGTTTGCTTTAAGTCCCTAACTTTTGCCTGAATGGCCCTTTTGAGTTTTTGATTCACAAGGACACCCTCTTTTTTCCTAAACCTCCCTTTTAGGTTTTCAGTTTAGCAGGTTTTTATTTTTTATGCAAAGTATTTTTTAACTACGTCAGCATTCACAGGGAGAGGGAAGTACTCTCCATCCATAGTCGTGAGCATCATTGCTCCTCTAGAGAAAACTTTCCTAACCACGAAAGGACCTTCATAAGTCGGAGCCTACTTGCCCCTAGGATCTCTCTGGGGGAGAATTATCCTTTTTAGCACAAGGTCACCTGGCTTGTAATACTGAGGTTGTACCCTCTTATCAAAAGCTTTCCTCATCCTTTGCTGATAAACTTGACCATGACATACAGCCGTCAACCTCTTCTCGTCAATGAGTTCCAACTGATCCAACCGATTCTGTACCCATTCACTTTCATCCATCTCAACATCCCTCATGATCCTAAGAGAAGGAATCTCAACTTCTATCAGCAATACTGCCTCCATGCCGTAAACCAATGAAAATGAGGGTTGTCCCAGTCGAAGTATGCACAGTGGTGCGATAACCATGCAAAGCGAAAGGAAGCATCTCATGCCAATATTTATAGGTTACCACCATCTTCTGTACAGTCTTCTTGATATTCTTATTGGCCGCTTCGACAACATCGTTCATCTTTGGTCGGTATGGGGAAGAGTTGTGATGCTTGATTTTGAAGGACTCACAAAGCTCTTTCATTATTTTGTTGTTCAAATTAGACCTATTGTCAATAATGATCTTTTCAGGCACTCCGTAGCGACAGATAATATTGTGTTTAATGAACCGAGTTACCACCTGCTTGGTGACATTGGCATAGGATGCAGCTTCGACCCATTTTGTAAAATAATCGATGGCAACCAGAATGAAACGGTTCCCGTTGGATGCAGTCAGATCAATTTTTCCGATCATATTAATTCCCCACATCACAAACGGCCAAGGGGAAGTCAAGACATTCAAAGGTACTGGCGGCACATGCACTTTATCAGCATAGACTTGACATTTGTGGCAAACCCGTGCATGATTGTAACAGTCAGTCTCCATGGTGGACCAATAATAACCTGCTCGCAAAATCTTTTTGGCCATGGTATGCCCACTGGAATGGGTCCCGAAATCACCTTCATGTATCTCCTCAATGATTCTAGCTGCTTCTTTCTTGTCAACACATCTGAGCAGTAAACCGTCATGATGTCTTCTATACAACACACCAACACTGAGAAAAAACTTGGCTGAAAATCTTCTCAAGAACTTCTTTTCTGTGACGGATGCCTCTTCAGGGTACTCTTGCGTTTCAAGATATCGTTTAACATATTAAAACCAAGGATTACCATTTGATTCCAAACTAGCCTCAAAACAGAAAGCTGGCTCACTCAAACTTATGATGGTAATGGAAGGTGCCTCATTAGCCCACTTAACCTTGAACATAGAGGACAAAGTTGCCAGTGCATCAGCTAGATTGTTTTCTTCTCTGGGAATGTGCTCAAAGGTGATCTATTCGAAGTATGGAATCAGCTTCATAACATGCTCACGATAGGGAATTAGGTTCTGATGGTGAGTCTCCCAGTCTCCATTAATCTGGCTGATAACAAGATTGGAATCCCCGTAAACTTTCAAAAATTTGATGCGCAGGTCGATCGCTGCTTCAATGCCACAAATGCAGGCCTCATACTCGGCCATGTTGTTAGTGCAATCGAAACAAATACGAGCCGCGAAAGGAATGTCGTATCCCTTAGGGGAAGTGATAATAGCTCTGACACCGTTGCCCATGGCATTTGAGGCGCCGTCAAAAACAAGCGTCCAACGTGATCACGGCTCGGGTCCTTCGTCTGAGTCTGGCATGTTACAATCCTGAATATACACAATTTCCTCATCTGGAAAATCAAACTTCATCGGTTCATAATCGTTCATGGGCAAATGAGAAGGATGGTCGGCCAATACACTACCCTTAATTGGTTTTTGAGTAGTGTATTGGATATCATATTCGATGAGTATCATCTGCCAACAGGCTACCCTGCCTGTAAGAGTTGGCTTCTCGAAAATGTACTTGATTGGATCCATTTTGGATATCAAGTAGGTGGTGTGAGTTAACATGTACTGCCTCAAACGTTTGGCGGCCCAGCAAGCGCACAACAAGTCTTTTCCAATAATGAGTACATCGACTCGCATTCCGTAAACTTCTTAATCAAGTAGTAAATAGCATGCTCTTTCTTCCCTGTCTCGTCGTGCTGATCGAGGACACAACCCATTAAGCTCTCCAACACAGTTAGATACATGATTAGTGGCCTTCCTTCCACTTGTGGCATGAGTATCGGAGGTTCCTGCAAATACTCCTTTATTCTGTCAAAGGCCTTATGACAATCCTCATTCCATTTCATTGTCTGACTTTTCTTCAACAACTTGAACAAAGGTTCACAGGTGGCTGTGAGATGAAAAATAAATCTAGAAATGTAGTTTAACCTTCCCAAGAAACCACGTACTTCCTTCTCCGTCCTTGGTTCAGGCATTTCCTTTATCGCTTTTACCTTGGCTGGGTCCACCTCAATACCTTTTTCACTTACAATAAAACCCAACAGCTTGCCGGATCTCACCCTGAAGGTGCACTTATTCGGATTCAACCTTAGCAAGAATTGCCTCAGTCTCTCGAACAATTTTTCCAGATGAACAAGATGTTCCTCTTCCGTGTCATACTTAGCAATCATATCGTCCACATATACCTTAATCTTTTTGTGAATCAAATCATGAAAGAGAGTGACCATGGCGCGCTGATATGTTGCCCCGACATTTTTCAAACCAAACGACATCAATTTATAACAGAATGTTCCCCAAGGAGTGATAAATGTTATCTTTTCCATATGCTCTGGAGCTATCTTAATTTGATTGTAACTCGAAAAACCATCCATGAACGAAAACACTTTGGAAGGAGAAGTATTATCGACCAACACATCAATATGCGGAAGAGGGAAATCATCTTTAGGGTTGGCCCTGTTCAAATCCCTATAATCCATGCACATCCTGACTTTACCATCCTTCTTGGGCACAGGCACAATATTTGCAATCCATGGAGGATAATTGATGACCTTTAAGAAATTCGCGTCCAACTGCTTCTGGACCTCCTCCTTGATCTTCTTGGACATCTTAGGATGAGTTCTTCAGAGCTTTTGCTTGACAGGGGAAAAACCTTCTTTGAACGGTAATCGATACACCACTATGTCTGTATCCAACCCATGCATATCCTCATAAGACCAAGCGAAGATATCAGAATACTCACGGAGTAGCTCAATCAATCTGACCTTTACATTTTCTTCGAGATCTGCCCCTATCTTGACTTCTCTTCTTACCTCTTCTGTGCCAATATTCACCACCTCAATCGAATCCTGATTCGGCTGGATAACCTTCTCCTCTTGTTTTAACAATCTGGCTAATTCCTCAGGAAGATCAAAATCCTCATATGCTTCTTCTTTAGCTTGATAAATAGGAGTATCAAAGTCATAATGAGCCATAACAGAGTCGTTATCAATATAATCAGTGGTGGAAGTGCATCTGCATAAAAGACATTTTGGCGTTTTTTAGTGACAGTGTGTGAAAAGAGAAACATTGCCATTCAAAAAATAAAAAAATAAAATGGAGAAAAATTTTGAATGCAAAAACATCCTTTATTTCATGATAAGCTTTTGAAAATAAACATGGTGGCCCTACACAAATGATCCACCATGCCTTGGGTAGAGCGTAGGAATTATGATATGATAATAAAAGAAAATAAGAAAATTACTCCTCAACTCTTGAAACTTGGATAACATCCACAGAAGTCTAATTGTTGAGTGTCTGGCATGGAATACTCGGACGAATCCAGTCTTCGATATTGTAGCCATCAACCCTCTCATCGCCAACCGCATTGACATGTCCTTCTCGAGCAGCACAAGGATAGGAAAACTTCACAGGAGTAGATAAACAAGATGCTTTGGGAGTTGAACTCTGCTGACCCGGGCTAAAACCAAGACTAAATTTATTAAATTTTAGGGTAACGTCCAACACCTGACCCCAACCTTCAGGGTTACCATTTTCCACCACAGCTCTCGCATCCTTGAGAGAAGACATAACAGTTTCAGGTTTCATTTTCTGCTCTGGAGGAGGAAAATTGACAGCATGAACTATCTCAAATGCCTGAAATGGAGTCTCATGTATCTCTCCTTCAACTTCAATATAGCGGAATGATGTCAAATGACTCACGATGTACTCTTCCTCGCCACACACAGTTATCACCTTTCCCTCTGCATAATACTTGATTTTTTGATGAAGAGTAGAAGTGACTGCCCCTACTTTATGAATCCACGGTCGCCCCAACAAACAATAATACGCTGGCTGTATATTCATCACAAAAAATGTAGCCGTGAAGGTGCGAGGACCAACCTTGACTGGGAACTCCACCTCCCTAAACACTGACCTTCGAGACCCATCAAACGCCTTCACCATCAAATCTCTAGGGTGCAGCTCCAGTCCAGAGTAATCATTTTTCATCAATGCTGACTTGGGAAATACATTTAAAGACAATCCTGTGTCTACCAAAACCCGGGATAAAGTAGTGCCCCTGCACTCCATCGAAATATGCAACGCTTTGTTATGGTCTCGCCCCTCCGGAGGAAGATCAAAATCTGTGAAGCCCAGACCGTTCCCGGCAGATATGTTAGCACAAACATTCTCAAACTGATTGACTGTTATCTCATGTGGCACGGACACATTCTTTAACAACTTCATCAAATCATTTCTGTGAGGTTCTGAATAAATCAACAAAGACAAGATAGACATCTTAGAATGAGTATGGCTCAGATGATCAATTATGCTATAATCACTCTTTCTGATAATTCGCATTAACTCTTCAACCTCATCGGGAATTGAAGGAGTTTCTGGTATCGGAATTGGTTGAGTCACATTGGTTGGCATAACCCTTGGATTACCAATCATCGCCTTCTGTTTTCCTTTTTCTCTTACATAAGCATTTGCCGCATCTTGCACATTGGAAGGACCAAATACTCTCCCGCTTCTAGTCATTCGTCCCACACCAAAAAAATTATGAACTTCCTCTTCATTACCTTCAGCACGTTCTTCCTCAGACGAACGGGTACTTACCTCTTGCTTTACCCCATGGTAATAAACATCAGCACCGTACTTCCATGGTATGGCCTTCTCACTGGTATACCGCATGGGACCAGGCACCGTAATCAGCAAAGGAGGTGCCCTAGATGGGCCAGGGATGCGTACAGGGGTGTAAGGAATAGATACCATAGCAACATCTTCTTCGATAACCTTACGGTAACTCGGTTTTCTATCGAACTGCAGGGAACCCTCCTTTATCATCAACTAGATACCAGCTTTAAAATCATCACAGCCCTTCGGTTGCTCTCTACACTTGGCATACTCTGAAGTACAAATTGAGAAAATAGAATTGTCAAGCAAATACCTCTTAACATACCACAACGAAGTAGTTACTTGTTCCACATTCACGATTAAATTCAACATTTCACCATTATCATCAATCATATTAACAATACCCCCTCCATGCCTAGGCATTATGTTTTGAGTAACATTTGAACCAGTCACTGGAGTACACTCAATTGCCTTAGCATCCAACAAGTCTTGTATTTTGCACTTCAACACAAAGAAATTGTGAGTAGAATGACCAACTCCGCCTGAATGGAATTCACATCTTGCGTTAGCATCATAGTTAGGAGGAAGTCTTGCGGGTGATGGTGGCATATTTCTGAAACCGATCAACTTCAAATCGAGTAAATGGTGGCGTGCTTCAGTAAGAGATATCGGCAAGGGATCGAATTTTCTCAACTGTCTCTGCTGTTGATTATTATACTGATGGGGAGCATCTTGTTGTCTTTGTTATTGAGGCAGTGCATTCGGTCTCTGCTGCAGAGGAGCATTAACAGGAATAGAAACAACATTGATTTGTTGGTGCTGACGATCCTCTCTTATTCCTCTATGAGAGTAAACCTCACTTGCGTCGTCTTCCCTTTTCTTAGGGTAAGTGTTGAGTGGTTTCTTACTGCCCCCTGATGAGCCACTAGAACCTCCAATCTGAATTTTCCCCAATTTCAAACCTATCTCAATTCTTTCACCAACCATAACTAGGTTTGCAAATCCTGCCGAAGTACTTCCTATCATGTGCTCATAGAACGGCCCTTGCAGGGTAATCATAAACATATCAATGAGTTCTCTCTCCATGAGTGGAGGTTGAACTCTTGCAGCCAACTCACGCCATTTCTAAGCGTATTCATTTAAAGATTCTCTTGGTCCATGTGACAAATTTTGTAACTGAGTGCGATTAGGCGCCATATCCATATTGTACTGATAATGTTTGACAAAAGCTTGCACAAGATCATTCCAGCAACGAATATGAGTTTTCTCCAACTTCATGTACCACTCTAGGGATGCCTCAGATAGGCTATCCTGGAAAAAGTGAATCAACAGCCCCTGATCCTCAGTATGCACCGACATCTTTCGGAAATAAGCAGTTGCATGAGTAACAGGACATGAGGTTCCGTTGTACTTTTTGAATACATGAGGCTTGAACTTTGGAGGAAATTTCACCCCAGACACCAACCCGAGATCATTAGCATCTATACCAAGGACTCCTTGCCCTTCCATGACCTTCAAACATTCTTCCAACAACCGATACTTCCTATTCTCAACCTGATCTTCCGGCTCTGAACGCCCAACAGAAAACTGATCTTCATCCTGATCAAAGTCATAATCCTACTCCTGGTAGTTCCTTACACCGCCATGATTATATCTTCTGTTCCCTACAAGACGAGGTCTTGGAGACGGGGGAACCTGCCCTACGTTGCGCACAAAAGGGTTTCCTGGCATCCTGTGAAAATTTCCAACAGGCTGATCTTGCACATCCCCCAATCCTACAGAAATGTCCTGATAGAGCCCTTGATTTCCAACATCCCCTAGATAGCGGCGCTGGTTGTTGACAATGGCATCCAGTTCCTCCTGTTGGCGATTCACATTGGTGATGACCTCCATGAACTGGGTCATCTGAGTAGCCATATGGGCTCTCATTTCAGCGAGTTCAGCTTGAACCTGTTCCATCTGTCTTGGCAAATTTCTTCTGGTGGAATACCGATGAGTACTCGTCTTGAATTTTGAATGAGAAAAGCAGAAGAATAAGAATACCGTCTTGAGATAACCTGTAATGTTATGAAATGCATGATGCGCATGATATTTTTCTCATTTCTCGGTATTCAAGAGTCCTTTTATTCATCAGTCACAGTGTGCAACCAATAATCAAGCATACAATCAAAGGAAAGAAAAAAAGGACAAAAAGACAAACATTTCAATTATTTACAAACAAAAGAAACGATGTTCAAGTGACTTCGGGCATTTAAGAGTGTAACGATGAACAACAAAATACGTGTTTCAAAGTAAACTTAACAAAAACTGAATAATAAAAAACAAAAAATGGTCCCTTCCAACAATCCTGGGGGTGACCAAATACACCAAAGGTAAGTAACAAAAACTAAATCTCTGGAACAAGACACGCTTCAAGGTATTGACAATACTCTTCAAGCCTGGCTTTCTCCTTCAAAAGTTGTGATGCGACTAATTTACTTTCTTAAAATCGATCCTCTGCGACACGCCTCTGGGCTACCTCCTTCTTAAGCTGAGCATCTTTGTCTTTGAGCTATTTCTCCAAGTTTTGAATCTTCTTCCTATAACTATTCTCAGATGCCTGAAGCTTCTGGAACTCTTGCTGGGTCTTACTCAACTCTTCTTCCATTTCAGCATGAGATCTCTTCCTAAAACTGGTTGCGTCAGAAGATTCCCCTTGAGCTTCTTTGAGTTTGCGAGCTAAGTCGGCCCTTTCTTGATCTACCCAATAAAGTTGCATCCCTGCCTCACGGTCTTTTGCATGAAGTTGAATGTTATCAACATGAACCTGGGTGAACACCTCGATAGGCACCGTGTTACTTAGAACAGTAGGAGGTTACTCACATATAGGAGCCGACCTTACAAAGGGTAACCATAAAATCTTAATCCTGGCTCTAATCCATTCCATGTAAGGAACCCTAGCAATAGGAACCTTCTTGCCCAAAGTAGTTTTATCCTTCTTGTGAATTCCCTTCCAAGCACTTGTCACTCTTTTCAGCATCACAGGATCACTTCCTCTAACAAAATACACTGATTAAGACACCTCTTCAACCTTTGGCGGTCCATCCATTGCATATCCCAATTGACGATAAGAAAGCACAGGATTATAGTTGATACACCCCTTAGTTCCTATGAGGGGAACATTAGGGAAATCTATGCAGCTAGTGATAATACTTCGTACTTCTCCCATGTCATAATTCCACCAAATATCAAATGAAGTAAGGTTGACAAGTCTTGATGACCATCAGAGAGAATGCCTGGTATCCACGAAAGGGACACTTACCAGTAGGTGCAACTTAAACCATTGATACAACATTGAATGACATAAAATTACATTACCTCCATTTCCACGCCTGAGATGAATGGTTTAAAGAGTATCTGCCAAGAGTGTCGATACCGGGTTCTTATTTCTAAAAACACAAATAGCCGTCAAATCCACAAAATTTCTCTTGCGAGGGAAGAGGATGATCCCGTATATCATGAGAGAAAACAGAGAGCTGAAGTCACTCCAATTCCTTTTCTTTGCCCAGTCTTCAGCTTTCTTCACTAAGAAATCCAAATAAAACCCTGTAGTAACCTCACTTGATTTCCAATTGTCTTTCACCTCTTTCCAACTCAAATGAAGAATTTCAGCAATAACTTCGAACTTCAGCTTCTTCGGCACTTGGACAAAAGGAACTTCATCGAACAACTTGATATTAAGCAGGTGCGCGTACTCTTCTAGTGTGGGAACCAGTTGATAATCTTGAAAAGTAAAACACCATAATTCCTTGTCATAGAACTGGAAGAGGGTGATCTAAGCCATCAGGTCAACTGAAGTGTTAAGGATTGGTAACAAATTGCCATAATTTTTGTTGAAATTAATCAGAACATCACCCTTCAAATAAGAATTCAACCTCTTCAATTCAGACGCATCAATAGTAGGAATCTGATAAGCGAATGTATGTCTGGTGGGCTCTTTAACACGAACTAAATCAAACTCGTCTGACGGGAGGCCAACCATTTTTGATGGAAAGAAGACTGTTGAATGTCCCTGGAAGATGACATGCACATGCTAGTTATTTTTTATACATCATTTTTTTAGAAATAAATATGCTATGATGCAATATGACAGGATCAAAGTTTCACACTGGATCATGGCTGGACCATTATAGAACAACACCACTCAAGATCAAAAGAAAATCCCAAAGCTTCAAAACTATCATGGGAACCTGAGTCACTTCCGCAACACAAAGTCATCAACAGTACCTGTACCTGTAAGAAAAGTTTTCCCGCCCCTCTCACAGGTGTAGTCTAGGTCAAGGTAAGGTTAAAAGCCAAATCAGATTACAAGAGCTTGACTATCAGTATAATCATATGATAACACCTATCCGAACTACCTCTGAAGTCGTGGGTCTCATGGTCAGGTCTACAAAGCATCTGCCTCAGAGCTGCCATGTCCACTATATTCCTAGTTCCTATGGAATTCACTCATAGCCTGGGTACGAAGCCTTTTACCTCATGGAACAACCCACCCACCAAGAAATCTAGAATCCAAACAGTCCAGCCAAATCCAGTATGCAAAAAGTAAAGCGCACATAGGATGCAATGCAAACAGATAAATATGTAAAGCGGTAAAATAAACACCCAAAAGAAAACAAACAAGAGCTAGGATCGACTTCGGGATGGACCAGCAAAAGGTCAATTTGTCCCCAGTGAATTCGCCAGCTGAAACCACTCAGCTGAACCTGTCATCTGGATGTAATGAAACATAAATCAAGTCGCCACCGAACGTCTTTTATCCCTCCGAAAGGGAAAGGTAAACATCGAGAAAACCTGAAAAGGGAGAAATCACGGTCTTTCGACCGAGAGATTAGGTAAGAGAGTCTGTTACAGGAGGGGAAGGTATTAGCACCCCCACACGCCCGAAGTACTCTACGGTATCCACTCTTGTTGTCTAATCTAATGGGTGTGGTAAAAACCTATGTCTATGGCTTAAAGCTGAAAAGGGTATGCATGCGAAAGAAAAGAAGAAAATAATGTAGGGAAAATAAAAGTTATGCTCGGTTGGGCCCTACCCCTTTTCCTACGTATCCCTTTTAAGGAATCAGAGCAGCCGTAGTTCGGCTTATATATTTTGGTTGATTTGTGTTTTTTAATTAAGACAACAAAGACAGTCAAGATGGCAAAACATCAAATAAAACAACAAACAAATGAGATGGTAAAACAATCGGCTAATAATAATAAAGTAACATGTCAAAGATGGCGAAACATCGATAAAACGGATGACAAAACACCACACCTAACAATGATATTGAGAATCAAAGCAGGATAACAAACATGTGCGATGGCGAAACATCAGCTTCAAACAAGTGTGCGATGGCAAAACATCGGTTCAAACAAATGTGCGATGACGAAACATCGACTTCAAGATAGTAAAGTATCATGGAAAAGATGGCGAAACATCAATAAATTGGATGACAAACCAAACACCTAACAATGATATTGAGAATCAAAGTAGGATAACAAACATGTGCGATGGAGAAACATCGGCTTCAAACAAATGTGCGATGGCGAAACATCGGCTAAAAAATAACAAGGTGTCATGGCAAAGATGGCGAAACATCAATAAATCGGATGAAAAACAATACACCTAACACTGATATTGAGAATCAAAGTAGATACCAGACATGTGCGATGGCGAAACATCGGCTTCAAACAAATGTGTGATGACGAAACATCGGCTTCAAGATAGTAAAGTATCATGGCAAAGATGGCGAAACATCAATAAATCGGATGACAAACCAAACACCTAAGAATGATATTGAGAATCAAAGTAGGATAACAAACATGTGCAATGGAGAAACATCGGCTTCAAACAAATGTGCGATGGTGAAACATCGACTAAAAAATAACAAGGTGTCATGGAAAAGATGGCAAAACATCAATAAATCGGATGACAAACAATACACCTAACAATGATATTGAGAATCAAAGTAGGATACCAGACATGTGCGACGGTGAAACATCGGCTTCAAACAAATGTGCGATGACGAAACATTGGCTAAAAGATAACAAGATATCATGGAAAAGATGACAAAACATAAATAAATCGGATGACCAAACATCACACCTAACAATGATATTGAGAATCAAAGTAGGATAACAAACATGTGCGATGGCGAAACATCGGCTTCAAAAAAATGTGCGATGGAGAAAACATCGGCTAAAAAATAACAAGGTGCACAAACAAGTAAGATTGATTTGTATCTTTTACCTTGTAGAAGGGTTTGAGTTTATTAGAGGTGTTTTATGATTTTCCAAGAAAACAATTTTCGTTTTATGATGCAAAATGAAAAGGAAGGAAAAAAACAACTAAGGGAAACTAGCCTAGCACTATCCCTAGTGTTATCATACAAAGATTGACCCTAAGGTTGAGGATAAAGGAAAATCCTAACCTATGTTAGCATACATGGATTCCTACCTTAATCAACATGTCAAAGGAAGCTTAATAAAACTATCATATAGGGAACATGTAATAAGAGAAAAGTCGTGATCTCAATCTCTAAATTTAGTGACTCATCGATAAACAATTAAAAAAGAAAGACAATAAACATCCTATGGGGAACATGCACTGAGAGTGAAGTCGTGATCTCAATCTCTAAATTGAGTGACTCATCGATCAACAATTGAAGAAGAAAAACAGTAAACATCCTATAGGGAACATGCACTGAGAGCTAAGTCGTGATCTCAATTTCTAAATTGAGTGACTCATCGATCAAAAGTTAAAGAAACAAACACAACACATGTATAAAACAAAAACAGAGGGCCTCCTGACATATATCAGAAACAGAGGTCCCATCATGCAATCAGAACTATACAAAATGAAAATAGAAGAAAGGAAATAGTGCAATACCAAACGGATAACTATCCGTAGCAACTGAGCAAGAATAAAAGAAACCCAGAGAACTTCAAGCAAGCTGGCATCAGCAGACAAATCAAGTTAGAAATTACGCCATCAGGATGTAAGTATTAAGATTTTCAGATATGAACGGATCCCATGGGCAATGTATGGCATTCATAATCACATATACATATCCTGCATAGACTATCAAATATGCTAAACACAAGAGCAGTTCCAATATAATAAGTTGTTTTCCACAAATAAAGTGAAACATTGTAGCCTCAAGTCAAAAATGGAAAATATTTCTCAAAGTACCTCGCACATTCAACAGACAAGTTTGTATTCCCATAAATTGAATGATGACTCACATAAGGGATGGATGATGACACCATAATGAAGTCAGGAAACATAATAGCAAATATCAAAACACTAGATATGATAGACAAAAAGAAACAGGCATATGCACAATTTGGTCAAAAGTTAGAGGAATGTTGCTCCTTTCTATCACCATATTGAGTTGACAATTGAATATCAATCAAGGATCATGGGAGCTTGAGAAGAATACAATCAAAGACCATGAAGGGAAGTAGCAGCCACAATTCAATCATACTTCAATTACTTCATCACAACTCACAAGCATAGTAGAAGAGGAATCCCACACAATGCATCAAAAGGTTCAAATCATTCAAGCATGGGGCATTAAGTGAAATGGCTTAAGTTTACATGGATAAACAGAACCAACATGATCATTAGGTTCCCAATTATAGGCCTCACTCAAGTTCATTGGCCACCAAGCAAATTACAACAAGATATGCAACATTAATTGGGTACCTTCACTTCAAACATACATCAAAAATAGAAACAAGGATCAATAATTCACACAAAAAATTTCTTAGCATCTTTAAAGTGTGTAGAAGTTAGAAAGCAAGTCTTAAGTTCATGAATGGTTGAGGTGGGGATCAAATGAGGCCCAAAGTTCAAAACTAGTTGGCCAAACTACCAAACTAGACAAGCTTTCAAAATAATTTTTGGAAAAATATCAAACCAAGTCAAATAATTCAAGAAAAATGGTTTTTAGATCCTCAATACAATCATGAACCATAATCAAGACCTAAATTTCTTTGAAAATCCAGGGCATAATGGTTTTTGAATTGAAACTTGCAATGTAAGCTACAAAACCCTAATGGTTTAAATTTTAATCTTAAATATTAATTAGGTAAGATCAAAATTCAAACAATTCAAACCAAGATCATGCAAACCACAATGAAGCCCTAAATGTCAGAATACATATTTTTCACATTTTGTTTAATTAAAGAAAAGTCAAAAATAAAATCAAATTCAAGCAATTAATCAATTAAACAAATAATCAAATCTCAAAATGAAATTCTAATAAAAAATCAGAAAAATACCCAACCAAAATTATATTCAAATATTAGAATTAAAAACACACATCCCTGATTTTTTGAATTAAAAGGAATATTAAAATAAAAATCAAACAAACAATTAAACAATTAAACTATTATTTAATGACAAAAAATCCAAACCCTAGCCAAAAGTCACAAAAAGGTCAAAATAACATTATATTCAGACTCTATGATTAAAAACAAACTTATATGATTTTTTTGAGGATTTTTGAATTAAAGGAAATATTAAAACAAAATTATGAAACAAATATTTCAAATAAACTTCTCAAATTAAATTTCTAATAAAAAAATGCTAAACAAATTTCATAATCAAATTCTAAATAATTTTAAAAGTTCAAAACATTTTTTGTGGAATTTTTAGATCAAAAGAACTATTAAAATAAAAATAATCATTGAACAAACAATTAATTAAACTTGTGAAATTTTAAACCAATCAAAACATTTTAAAAAATTCCAAAAAAAAAATTAAAAATACTAGAAATTATTATTGGCCTATGGTAATTTTTTAAAAAATTTTGAAAATGTTTTGATAACAAATTAAAATCAAACATAATACCCAATAAAACAAATAATTCAAATAAGACAATTATTCAAATGGACCAATAAAAATGCGCCACCACATCATCTTCAACCTCTGGACCAACTCAAAAACGCGCGTAAGACTTGTTCCTATGGCTCATGTTCAGATCCATCATACATACTCATTTCTCCACCAAAATCAATGAAATTAAGTGCAAATTAAAGCTAACATATCATACTTCATTATGCAATTTGAATCAAAGCGAAACATCAACTACATCATTCACAATCAAGCCACAAAAATGAGCAAAAACATTCTGAATCAGAAATTTCAGAGCACTCAATCATGCATAATTCAACGAATCAAACATTATAAAGCTTCAGAAATATTCAAACAACATCAGTGAACACTAATCCAAGCTCAAACACATCAATAAACAAATACATATCAAAAATCAAAGTTTAGAATTATTACCTCAAGGAAAAAAACATTTTATTGTCTCCTTCACTCCATGTGCAAACAAATGGTGCTAACTTGATCTCCTCCCTTCACTGAAGCTGAATACACAAGAATTTTGAAGAAAACACGAAGGAATTGAGAGAATCGAAGCAAAATGCAGAAGAATGATGGAAAAATCAGATCTGAAATTCTTGTAATGGGAGCGCCTCCTTTGTAAAACAAAGCTTCCCTCTTCTTATATAGAGCTAATACAGGAGCATAGAAGTGGAAATGCAACCTCAAAGCCGTTGGAGGGCAGGATTGGAAGTTTTGGCCAAAAATGAGGATGCACATGGAGCCTGCGTTTCACTCGTGCATTTGCTTGCCTTTTTTGAGCCAAATAAAGTTAGAAATTCATACTTAAAATGCCAGCTCATGATTTTTTAAAATGAAGAAGTGTTGGTGAATTTGCAAAATCGGGCAAGTTTTGTATTTTTTTATTCAAGCAAGTTCAAGAAGCACATGGGCACAAAATGGTGAGTGTAATGGGCCTAAGCATGTCACATATTGTTCATTGGATTGATTAGAAGTGAAGAGAATAGCTGAAAATGAAGTTCTCAAGAAATGGCCATTTTGCATACTTGTCAAATTTCAATAAAAATGCCTCAAAATTCCAAAGTCCATAACTTGCTCATACTTTTGAATTTTGACAAAAATGAGTATAATTTGGAAAGGTATTGAAAAGATATACAATCCCTTAGTTTTGAGTTTTTGCAATTGAATCCATTAAGGTCCTCATAATATGACATGAAATTCACTAAATTTGGAAAATGACCTATAATTTTAACTTGAAGCATGAACTTCCAAAGACCATAACTCTTGACTCTTTGACAATTTGGACATGAAACCAAAAGGAGATTAAATATCACCTTCTTATCTTTCCAAGCATACTTCATTTGCATTTTTTGATCAAAGGTGAATAAAAATATGAATTTTTGAAGTTAAGTCCTTATTTTCCAAAATTAGAAACTTTTAGGGTTTCTTCATGAACAAGTTTCAGCCCAAACCTCAATCTTTTTGATCCAATGATCAAAATGGACTTGAAATATGAAAATTACACCCTTGAATTGATGACCAAAACTTCAAACATATGATCTTCCAAATATATAGAGGCCATGTGCAAAGTTTCACTTCAAAATTCTCAAGAAATCTTGATGAAATCCCAAACTCTAGTTTTGGTTAACACCTTTAGGAGACTGATGAATCAACTTCAAAACTTTAAATCCTCTGGATATCTTGACCAATTTCTTGTACAAAGACTTTTCAAACACCAAAGAGATGTTGTAGCTTCCAAATCAAGACTTGCTCATGCATCAATAGCCTTGCGCAAACAAAACCCTAATTTGCCTGGTGAATCAAAAGAGTGATTCTTCTTATAATCAAACACAAACTTCAATCCTCGGATGATCCAAAGAGATGGATAAAATATCTTGAGATATGCAATAACTTTTGTGCTTGAAAGATCTATAGGTTTGGATGGTAAGATTCTTCTTGAGCAACTTATCAATGCAATCAACCTTCAAAGATTGAGGAAGACTTGATAACCAAAGTACTTTGATCCCATCAAAATGTATGAATGCAATGCAATATGATATTCATGATGAAACATAAGCCTAAATCAAGAGGGTAAATTTTTGGGTGCAACACTCGGCAATTGGACTGCCACTGATATTCCCGAAGTGGTTTTCTTTTACATGTAATGTTCTTGTTTTAAATAAGTCGCATGCTTTTGCCTGAAGCATGTTGACCGCTTGTGAAAAGGGCCCCTCATGTTTCTATGTTTGTTTAAAATTGAATAAAATGTCATTTTTGCATACAATTTTTGCTCTCTATCTTTTCTTATTTTCGTAAAATAAAAATAGCAATGTTTTTCCTTCTAACTCTTTAACCATTTTCCAATTCGCATACATATTCTAAAATAAGGCATGATTAATCAATCATGCAGGTCTTCCTCGAATTCCATAAAAAACGATGATGTTACAATTCCTTGCACCAATATCCTTGGAAATCCGAATGACCAAGCCGATGAGGGTAGTGGGGAAGATTGTGAAATTCCAGAGGAATTATCAAGGTTGTTGAGACATGAAGAGAAAATGATCTTGCCTCATCAAGAAGTTATTGAAGTCATCAATCTCGGCACCGACGCAGTAAAAAAGGAGGTCAAGATAGGGGCCGCTTTGCAAGATGACGTAAAGAAGGGGTTGATTGAGCTTCTCAGAGAGTACTCTGACATCTTTGCCTGGTTGTATGAATATATGCCTGGTCTAGATACGAATATAGTCATGCATCACCTGTCACTCAAACCAGAATGTCCTCCAGTAAAGGAAAAGCTGAGGAGAACTCGTCCAGCTATGTCTCTCAAAATCAAAGAAGAAGTTGAGAAGTAGTTGAACGCAGACTTTTTGCTGGTATGTGAATACTCGGATTGGATTGCCAACATTGTACGTATCCCTAAGAAAGATGGGAAGGTGCGTATGTGTCTAGACTATCAAGATTTGAACAAAGCAAGCCCAAAGGATGACTTCCCATTACCGCACATCAATGTATTGGTTGATAATACGGCTCAGTCCTCAGTTTTCTCCTTCATGGATGGTTTTTCAGGATTCAATCAAATAAAGATGGCCCTGAAAGACATGACAAAGACGACATTCACTACTCCATGGGGTACTTACTGTTATAAGGTCATGCCTTTTGTCCTTAAAAATGATGGTGCAACGTATCAACATGCCATGGTGACACTCTTCCCTGATATAATTCATAAGGAGATCAAAGTATATGTTGATGATATGATTGCAAAATCACAAACCAAGGACGAACACTTGGTCCATCTGCGGAAGTTATTTGCGCGTCTGCAAAAGTTTAGACTAAGGCTCAATCCGAATAAGTGCAGCTTCGGGGTGCGATCCGGAAAACTACTCGGTTTTATCGTAAGTCAACAAGAAATTGAGGTAGATCCTGACAAAGTAAAAGCAATACAGAATAAGCCAGCACAAAAAAATGAAAAAGAAGTAAGAGGGTTCCTTGGGAGATTGAACTACATAGCCAGGTTCATTTCTCATCTCACAGGTATTTGTGAACCCGTCTTTAAATTGTTGCGCAAGAATCAAGATGTTCGATGGGATGATAATTGCCAGGAAGCTTTTGAAAAAATTAGACAGTACCTCCAAGAGCCACCAATCCTTATCCCTCCAGTGCCTGGGAGGCCACTCATCATGTACTTGATGGTGCTGGAAGGGTCCATGGGTTGTGTGCTCGGGAAGCAGGATGAAACAAGACGTAAAGAGCACGCCATTTATTATCTGAGTAAAAAGTTTACCGATTGCGAATCCAGGTATTCTTTACTTGAAAAAACTTGTTGTGCGCTTGCTTGGGCTGCTCGACGACTGAGGCAGTATATGCTAACATACACAACCTTTCTAATATCAAAAATTGATCCAATAAAGGATATCTTTGAGAAGCCAACACTCACAGGAAGGCTTGCTCAATGGCAGATGCTTTTATCTGAATATGACATTCAGTATATTAGACAAAAGGCTATCAAAGGTAGATTTCTTGGGGATCATCTTGCTCATCATCCGTTGGAAGAGTACCAATCAATGAAATTTGACTTCCCTGATGAAGATGTTATAAAGCTTGATGATTATGATGGGGTCGACACGGAAGAGCGATGGACTCTTACGTTTGACGGTGCCTCGAACGCTGCAGGCCATGGCATTGAGGCAATATTGACTTCTCAATGTAATACTCATACACCATTTACGACCCGATTATGTTTCGATTGTACAAATAATGTGGCAGAATATAAGGCATGTGTAATGGGTCTAGAGGCAGCTATCGACCTTAAAATCAAAATCCTTGAAGTATTTGGAGACTCTTCTTTGGTCATACATCAGGTACGAGGTGTTTGGGAGACGAAACACCCCAGTTTGATTTCATACAAAGATTACATCTTGCAGCTAATACCCGCTTTTGATGAAATCACCTTTGAACATATTCCCAGAGACGAAAACCAGCTGGTTGATGCTTTAGCCACATTAGCATCTATGTTTTCAGTGAGCTTTCCAAATCAGGCACCTAATATACACATCCTCAGATACAAAGAGCTGACACATGTCTTTCCTTCCCATTGTCTCTCAAACGAGGATATGTCTGATGAGAAGCCGTGGTATTACGACATTAAACGGTATCTCGAGAAGCAAGAGTATCCCAAAAATGCTACAATTTGTGATAAGCATACGCTTAGAAGGTTAGCATCCAAGTTCCTCTTATCAGGAGACGTCCTGTATAAGAGGAACTATTACTCGGTTCTTCTCAGATGCATGGATAGACACGAAGAAGAGTCGATCATAAAGGAAATCTGTGAGGGTTCTTTCAGGACTCATTTGAGCGAGCATTCTATGGCAAAGAAAATCCTACGAGCAGGATACTTTTGGACGAAAATGGAGAGCAATTGTTGCGCATATGCGAAATTGTGCCACAAATACCAAATATATGCAGACATAATTCATGTTCCTCCAACTCCTCTGAATGTTATGACCTCCCCATGGCCATTTGCAATGTGGGGAATTGATGATATTGGAAGGATTGAACCTAGTGCTTCAAATGGTCATAGATTCATCCTAGTGGCTATTGACTATTTCACCAAATGGGTGGAAGCATCTTCTTACAAGAATGTAACCAAACAGGTCATTACCAACTTCATCAGGAAAGAAATCATATGTCATTACGGAGTTCTTCACAGAATCATCACTGATAATGGTTCTAATCTTAACAACAACATGATGAAGGAATTGTGTGAAGAGTTCAAAATTGAACATCACAATTCATCGTCGTATCGACAAAAAATGAATGGTGCAGTCGAAACTGCTAATAAGAATATATAGAAGATCGTCCAAAAGATGGTAAGAATGTACAAAGATTGGCATGAAATGTTGCCTTTTGCTCTACATGGCTATAGAATGTCTGTGCATACTTTAACAGGGGCAACTCCATTTTTGCTTGTCTATGGCATGAATGTCGTGCTTCCTATCGAAGTAGAAGTTTCTTCGTTGAGGGTTCTGATGGAGACCAAGCTTGATAAGGCAGAATGGGTTCAGACAAGGTTCGACCAACTTAATCTGATTGATGAAAAGCGTTTGACGGACATCTGCCATGGCCAGTTGTACCAACAAAGGATGAAAAGAGCATTCGACAAAAAGATTCGTCCTCGAAAGTTTTATCCTGGTGATTTGGTCTTGAGGAGAGTCATCGTGCAAAGCCATTTCGATCCAAGGGGCAAATGGACTCCCAATTATGAGGGACCATATATCATGAAGAGAGCTTTTTCAGGAGGTGCTCTAATCCAGACAGACATGGATGGGGAAGACGTTCCACTCCCAGTCAATTCGGACTCAGTCAAAAAATTCTACGCATAAAGAGACCCGCTAGGTCGAAAACCCGAAAGGGCGACTTAGGCAAAAAAATGGGCATCCCCGTGGACACGAAAGTCCAGGAAAAAGTTAGGGATAAAATGAAAAAGATAACAACCTGCTAAGTTGAAAACTCGGAAGGGCGACTTAGGCAAAAATGGGTATCCCGTTGGGTCAAAAACCCGAAAGGGCGATCCAAACAAAATTAGGGATCTTACGCGAGAGGCTGTAGTCTGAATTCTCTTCACAAATGAAACATGCACATCTATAGCACCTTGGCAGCGAATTGATCGGTCCAACTACTCCTCTTCAGAGGCAAGGCATTGAGACTACTTAGGATATGGGAATTGTAGCAATACCGGTTTTAATGGAAATTCGAGCATCTCTCATTGCCATTTATACCTGTTGTATTTTTTGATTCTATTCTGCAACTACCTCATATAGGAGTTGCTTCCTTGTACAAATGCCTATTCACAGGCCAATCAATAAAATCTGCTTTCACCAAAAATTGTCTTTTATGTTTTTGTATGCAAAATGTGTTTTATTTGTTATTAAACATTCTATTAGAAACATGGGGAATAAAAATTCTCAAGCCGGGATAAAACTTGACTTTACGTCGATGTATAACCATGTCATAATGTCGTATGCATTCCAAGTGTTGTTTTTCCTTGCAGGTAGCAATCTGTAACGGTCACCCTGACCTAACTAGTACAAGAAGCCGCCTTTATCTACTGCAGACAACTTCAAGTCTGATTCCCCAAGTGAATCCAGAAAATTCGGAGTCACCGTTCGACTCAGCACACACAAGTGCATCCCCAGTGGAGTTAACCAAGAACGTCCCCAGTGAAGCTAAACTGGGGAATTATCAAAGCTTAACCGGGGCATCCGCAGAGCTAAACCGGGGCATTCGTAGGTGTATATGCCCATCTCTTATCCCCAAATGATTCAAGAGATAATTCCCCAGTGGGCGTAAACTTGGGACGTGTATTCGAAGAGATTCACATGGTGTTCAATATCCATTCTTCGGCATATTCAGTTTTATCATCCCCTCAACGGTTCAGGATATACGGAAGTCTGTTCAGATTATCTCTTCCTCAATGGTACGATTCAGAATCCAGCAGCGTATCTGAAGACTCGTTGTGTCAGCAATTCCATCTCCAGCAGAGTCATCAACAAACTTCGGTATCATGGGCTCCCCAGTGCAAATTATTATTAGTATATGCAGCGATTTTTGGTACTGCAGACTTTTAGAGTCGATATGTATTGGCATCCCCAGTAGTGAGCAACGGTTCCCGACGGGCCTTCTCTTATCCCCATGAAGTACATTTCTTCGCATTGCATATAGTTATTGTGATACGGTGGGAGAATTGACTCGGGATATCGCGTTTATGTTCGCAAATGTTTCAGTTTAGCAAGAGTCGCCACCAACTTTTTATTTTATCCTAAGGAAAGGTCAAAAAGCACATGAAAGACCTTTGAGATGTTTTCTTGGGTTCGGGGAGTAGATTATAGAAAGGGAATGTATTATCACCCTTTCTATCCATGGTTATCCATGGGCTCTTAGTTACTTGTTTAGATCACTTGCTTTGCTTTTCAATTGTTTAAAATGGTGCTCTTCAATTGTTTGAAATGGTGCTTTGTGTGTGGTTTTGAAAGATGTTTTGAAAAGAGGCCATCGTTGTGGCAACCTTTGTAACAATTCTTGTTTGAATGTATACAAAAGTGTTTTTGTCTTTTGAAAAGTTTTCAATGTTTGAAAGTAGGGTTTCGAAATTGTATTGTGAAGTGTATTTTGAAAATAGCAAGGATGTTTTGCAAAGATCTTCCCTATGTTTTTAACCCTTTTAACAGTGTTGTTTCACCATTGTATTTGGTAAACAACCTTGTGTTAGGATGTTAAACGAGACAGGCGCGGGTCATCGTATAGACCATGATAGCAATTGTGCTAAGTATTTTTGGCAATTTTCTTAAGGGACTTGATCATTTGTTTAGGCAACCAAGATAGCGTCATCGAGGGACTATGATCTTTTGTTTGTTTTTGTTTTGCCAAAGTACTTAACATGCATACCATGGCCCATTTTTTAAGGCAACAAGTGGATTGTAACCCTAGGGGTGCAAGTGTGCATTGTGTTTGTTTTTCATGCATTTTTGTCTTTGATTAGGTCAAACTATTTATTAATTTGATTTTGGCATACAAACCCTAATTCTCTAAGCATGGCATAATTGAAAGCTTTTAAGTGCGAGAATTTAAATTCTAAGCTATTACAACATGATTATGGGAAGGGGGTACAAGTTTTGAATAGGGGATAATTGACAAGAAATATAAACCTTAAGTTATTACAACCAAATTGAATTTACAATGCATAATATTTAAATGTATTAAATAAACACAATAAGTAAATATTAAATAAAATGTATTTATGCAAAAAGGAGTTTTTATGTATGCAAAGTATTGTTTAATGTAAAAAAAAAGGTGTAAAGAAATAAAATAAAAAAAGAATTGATTTTATTTAATAAAGGGGTAAACCCTTATTTTTTTTAAGAAAATGATATTATATATTATTTATATACAAAAATATATTAATATGTACAAAAATGAAATATATTGAAGAAAATGTATTTTTTAGTATAAAAAATAAAAAGGGTAATATTTTTATATTTTTACTCTAATTATTTAATAAAATAAACGTATATATGTATATATATATATATATTAAATATATTAAATATGTATAAAATAAAATTAAATATTTACAAAAATAAAATATATTCAAGAAAATATTTTCAGTGTGAATAAAAATAAGAAATGAAAATAAAAGTATTATTTACATTATTTTTAAATTTAATCAAATAATAAAATGTTATTAAAAATGTTTTAATGTTAGAAACAATTAAAATAAATACCAAATAAATGTAAAAAATTATGAAAATATTTTTCAAGTATTTTTTATGTTTGGAAATAAAATAATAAAGTTAGAAATGAAATTAAAATGCAAAAATAATAAAAATACAAGAAAACGGGCAAGGGGTGCAGAAAGTAAGCTGGGAGGTGCTAGAAGCAAGAAGGCCAGGCCCAGCCCAGACTTCATCTTCAACCTCCAGAAATTTGAAAACACGCGCGCGCCTGTACAAACTTGGGATGTCCTGTATTTGTGATCTTTTGCCAAAACTCAAAACATGAAACTTGTAGAGAATCAAACCACGATTCTAACCATATAAAAAAGTTGATCTAACTCTCAAAGACCAGAGAGAATTTCTCTAGCCCTAATTTCTAACCTAGTTTATTCAGAAAGTTCATGGATGAAATTCTCTTAGCATGCTTAATATAAATGAAAACTGAGCACATGTATGGTTTCAGGACAATGAGTACTACCTCTTTCATTCACAAACCTAAGTCTAAATGTTCCTAAATAGAGAGATAGAAGTTGATGAAAAACCTGTTTCAGTTGGACACGAGTATGGCAATACAACAACTTTCAGTGAGGCCTGGGGTTCTTTTGAGCTTGCTTGATGTTCCCTGGATCTTTCCCAATGCTTAGTTTGTTTTGAAATGGCCTGAATCTTTCTACAGAACTCAACCTGCAAAGCTTCAAAACAAAAATGGTGAACACTGTAAATGGAGTTACAGTTGGCAATGGAGGTTTGGAATAGCTTGAGTGAGTTGAATGGAAGGTATTGGAACTGATTGCAAGCAAAACACACGAGTGGAATATGATTTGGCTTGTGATTTGCAGGTCCTGCCCTGTTTTGGCAAAAAATAGTGTTTTTGGTGTACAAGGTTGTTTGAGAGGTTGCTAGCTCGTGTTTCTGGCTTAGTGTAATGTTAGAAACTTGTTTGAAATCTTGGCTTTAGTTGAAAATATCAGATGTGCAAGTTCTGGACTTTTGGCACAATGACTTGGTTTTGAAGCAAAAAGTGAGAGTTGACAATGCAAGGGCTGTATTGGCTTGTAACTTAGATGCACAAAGTGGTTGAGCTTTTCCTGACATTAGGGAGCCTTGTTTGCAGCAAAGGACTTGGTGTATGGCTCAAGAAATGAAACTTGACATAAAGCATGCTTTATGTAAATGGAAGTGTTATCTTTATGCCCGAAATGGAATTATTCATTGTATAATGCTCCCTTGATCAGAACAATGCCTCTAACCAATGTATTTGCATTCAATTTTTGAGTGTAAATTGGTTTAGAGACCTGTAATCAAGTACAAAGCTAGTTTGGTCAGATTTTGCAACTTGTATGAACATGTATTGGCCATGGTTACAAAGTGAGTTTTTGCCAACTTCAAGCATTCGATTCTCCCTAACCACAAATTTCTTTGAGGAGTTATTGGACAATTTGGAAAACTTTCAACAATTACTATAATCCCTAATTGAAATTCAACTTGAGACTCCAAGTGGAACTATTTGAAAAATGGCCAAGAAGATGGGTCAAAATCCTGCCTAAACTAGGGCAAAATTTCTCTAAGTTAAAAGTTTTTGGGACCCTTGTCCCAAAAATCATAACTTGAGATACAAGATTCTTTTGAGAAAACTTTGTGAATCAAAGTTGTAGACTTTGTGTAGGACTACAACTTTCATGTTGTAAGTTTTGTTTGAATACATTTGCATATTTGTGAAAATGTGGGACAAAGTTAGGAAAAATTAAGAAAATTTCATAACATAGAAAAATTCTAAGTTATGAATTTTTTTCAATTTCAAACCCTAATTTGCAATTTTGGGTTTCTTGATGAACAAGATTCATAGTTTTACACATCTTGATCAGAAATGACCCTTGGCACTTGATTTTGACCAAAAAGTCAAAGTTTGACTTTTTAGTTTATAGTCAAATTTTGATGAGTTGACTGAAAAATTCATCTGTCAATCCTATGCATTTGAGATATTTTGAACTTGTTGAATAGGTCAAAATAATGTCATGGAGTCCTTGAGCCCATGGTTGAACTTGATTTGCCATTTGCTATGTTAAACAGTCAAAAAATGCCTTTGTACAATCAAAACCCTAAAAATGACCAGTTTGCCCTTTTGGTGATCTGATCAAATTTCTTGTGGATTTATGGTCCAAACTTGATCAAATGGTTCATATGAGTTCATAATGTTGATGTGGGTCAAAATTCATGAGTTTTGACTGTAAATTGGCCACATATGACTTTTTCCCCAATACAGCTGATTTCTAGGTCAACTGTTCAATTGACTGGGCAAAAATTTGACTCAAGGCTTGAAACTTGGTATGGGAAAACTTATGAGTCCAACATGAAGTATGAAAGTCAATTTGGCCATTGAAGGTCCAAAAATCCCTGTGCAAACTCAAACCCTAATTTAGGTCAACAGTGCAAGGAGGTGTCTTGAGCAGAGCAAACCCTAGCTTGGTCTTGAGTTCCAAGAGTCTTGTGATGAGAAATGTTGATAAAATGAGAGGGAAAATTTTGGGGTACAACAGTTGCCCCTGTTCAATCTTCTTGAACCTGAAGAGTTAGATTGGCAAGTCTGCCTTTCGCGACTCGAAGGTAAAAGAGGATTGGACACTAGAGTGCCCATAAATTTGCACTCGTCAAAATATTATTGAGGGAATGGGATTAGAGATGCCATTTGGAGAAGGTAGAATCTTGCTGGAGATGGGCTTAAAAATGCCATATAAGATTGTTTGTTGAACTGGAGCGTATCCGAGTTGTAACTGTATTTGATCTTTGAATGAATATCAGAATGACTGCCGTGTCAGGAGTGTATTTGTATTCTGAATGGGTAACAGAGAAAAATCTGTATATGGAGAAACTGTGTGCTGGGGATAAGTTCTGAATGAGTGGAAGAATGGCAACCATGTCTGGAGCGTATCTGGAATGTATCTGTAGTTGATATTTGTATGAGTAGCAGAATGACTTCCATGTTTGGAGTGTATCTGAAACTATAACGGGGATATGAATAAGTGACAGAATGACTTTCGTGGCGAATGCACTGGGGAGAATCAAACTTTTGGTGTAAGGGCCATAATGGCATCCGTGTTTGGAGCGTATCTGAACTTTGAAGTTGATAGTTGAATCTGAATGAGAGATAGAATGGCTGTCGTGTCTAGAGCGTATCTAGTCTGTATCAGATTGCTGGAGTCTGAATGAGTAATAGAATGACTGTCGTGTCTGGGGTGTATCCACACTGTATTTTGACTTGAAATTCTGAATGAGTAATAGAATGACCGTCGTGTCTAGGGTGTATCCATACTGTATATGAATAGTTGTTAACGATAGCCTTTTAATCTTATCCTGTTAAGAGTAAATGTTAGCTAAAACACAAAGTCATGTTGCATGATATGTATGATGCAATGAACGATGTTTCATCCATGTTTATGATATATGAAATTAATGGATGTGCATGTAAGCTGAGTATCTATCTTGCTGAGGAAAATAAATCCTTAATAACTAAAGACAATGAAATCCTTGATTGTTGCTGGGGAAAGTGAATCCTTGACCGATGCTGGGGATTCCAAAATCTTTGATTACTGAAGATGAGAAATCCTTGCTGACTGCTTGGGGATTAAAGATCTTTTATTGTTGAGAATGGGAAATCCTGGGACCATTGCTGGGGAAATGAGAATCCTCGGTGACTTGTGGGGATAAGGAAAACTCTGAAAATATCTACTGGGGAGTTAAAACCTGGGAGGCTTCTGCTGGAGAAATGAGACCGAGAATCTTCTATCTGCTGGGAATTAACTCTGTGGGCAGAATGTTTACTCGGCCGGTGAAATCAAGAGCTTGGGTTATACGCCAATCTACTGGGGAAGTTGGGGAGCACTGAATGGTTCTCACTGGGGATCGATAGTTGGAAATTTGACTTCGCTGGGGAAGAAGATTTAGAACATTCTAGCTCTGGTAAGGATATGTATTTTAGGGTTTTCGGGCTCCACTGGGGATCGGGAATTTGAACTATGATGGGAACTCTGAAACTTAACTCCGCTGGGGGATAAAGTTTAGAACACACTGGCTCAGCTGGGGATCTTGAAATTTAATTCCGCTAGGGATATATACTCCAAGGTTTTAGCTTTGTTGAGGATCTGAACGATGCACTGTATGGGATTTCTTCTGGAATAGCACAAGGATATCTTCCTACACCTTCAAACTACCAGTGATTATCCTTTCTCAATTTCGTTTTATTTGTAAGCAGTGATTATATTCAAATGCATATGCCTATTTAACAAAACTTTGGACGTTTTCAAATAAAATACAAGTGTAAAAAAGAAAGGAAAGGCAAGCAAATTTCTGCACTTTGAAGTATCTTTGTATTAACTTTTGTAAGTATCATTGTACAAAGGAGACATACATCCTAATAAGAGAATGTTGTCGTAAAAATTGAGAAAAAATTTATACAAAAGAAAGATGGCTATGTGTAACAATTCCATGGGGTTCCCATTCTGCTATAGCCTTCACAACTCTGAGTATCTTGTCCATTCGCTGCTTCGTCCTCCGATGATTGGATTGATTAGAAGCTTGGAGCTTGTTGGTGAAGAGGTTGTCCTTAAAGTGATCTGACGAGACATAGTCATACGCTTTAATTCCCTAACTTTTGCCTGGACCGCCCTTTTCGGGTTTTCAATCCACTGGGAAACCATTTTTTTCCCAAGTCGCCCTTTCGGGCTTTTAACTTGCCGGGTGTACAGATTTTTTGTTTATTCCTAATTTTTGCCTGAGCCGCCCTTTCGGGTTTTCGATCCACCAGGATGCCCATTTTTGCCCAAGTCTCCCTTTCGGGTTTTCAACTTGTCGGGTTGTTTTACGCGTAGTATCTTTTGACTATGTCTGCGTTCGCAGGGTGCGGCAAGTCGTCATCGTCCATGGTGGTCAGAATCATTGCCCCACCAGAAAAGATTCTCTTGATCACAAATGGTACTTCGTAGGTAGGAGTCCACTTGCCCCTGGGATCACTTTGCGGCAAGATGATCTTCTTGATTACAAGATCTCCGACTTGATATACTTGACGCTTGACTTTCTTTTTGCAAAAGTATGGCTAACTCTCCTGGCACTTCACAGTCTTCGTCAACTTCGTACTCAACATGATTGACCAAATCTTCAGAGTCACCGAAGGCTAAAGCAGAATAGTCACCCATGGAATCCAGAGTGGATGGGTACCTGCATTTTGTGAGTGTGGGTGTGTGTAAGGGATAACCATCCTTAAACAAAGCAAGATGCAAAAGGAAATAAAATGAACACAATAGTTTATAGATGAAAACGTCCAATGATTCATTAAAACATGGCATATGATAATGAAGAAAATCAAGCCCTTACAAATGGACCTATATGTCCCGGGCAAGGCATAAGGTGAAAATAGTATACGAATTGTTTAGTTATTACAGACCAAAATAGGAAATTGTTCAAAGATAAATTACTGGTTGATGAAATTGATGGGAATAAAGTCCTTTGCTTCCCAGTTGCTTAATCCTCCTTCGACGGTTGGAAAGATCCAATCTTCAAAGTTGTCTTCTTCATCATCATCTTCTAAGGCATTAATTCCATGGTGAGTGATTTTTACGGGTGGTCCACCAGCCTTGGAGCGACGCATAGCTTTCTGGCCAGCAGCAGTAAAACCAAGTCCGAACTTGTCCGTCTTGTGAGGAAAATCAGGCAGTTTCCCCCACACTGTACTCCTTCCTTCTTTGATTACAGCCTCTGCATCCTTGAGAGATGCCATCCTAGACACAAGCTTGGAAATAATAGGCACATCAGTCATTGTCTTCGTAACTGCGACTTCAGGAGAAACTTCCTCAAAATGTTGAAAAGGCGTTTCTATGAATTCGCCATCCAACTCCATATAGCGGAAGGAGTTGAGGTGACTTATCATTTACTCTTCCTCACTGAAAACCGTTATAATCTTATCCTGAACAGGATACTTTAGCATTTGGTGTAGAGAGGAGGTAACTGCCCCAGCATAGTGGATCCACGACCTTCCCAACAAACACGAATATGAAGGACGGATGTCCATTACATAAAAGGTGGAGTTCAAAACTTATGTGCCCACTTTGATAGGGATGTCCACCTCTCCGTGAACCATCCTTTTGGACCTGTAAAAGGCCCTAACCACGATATTACTAGGTTTGAGGGTCAATCCTTCACAGTTCAATCGGTCTAACGCTTTCTTCGGTAGCACATTCAGAGAAGAACCAGTATCCACCAGGACATGGGCAAGTGTGGTTCCGCTGCATTCTAATGAGACATGCAGCGCGTCGTTGTGCTTCCTTCCCTTAGGGGTCAAATCAGCATCGGAAAAACCAAGACCATTATCAGCAGTAAGGCTGGTCACGCACTCTTGAAACTGGTCAGCCGAAGTTTCTTGAGGCACGTGTGCCGTCTTTAAAAATTTGATTAAGGCCTTAGCATGAGCCTCAGAGCAGAGTAGGAGAGCCAACATGGAGATTTTTGAAGGGGTCTTCCCTAGTTGTTCCACGACGTCGTAGTCGCTCTTTTTGATTATCTTCAAGATTTCTTCCATTTCTTTCTGGGTGGTTTCGGGGATAACCACAGTATGAGCCTTCATCCTGATAGGCGCTTCTAGTATCCCCTTACCCTTATCGGTAATATCAACAGCGGGTCTAACTTCAGGAGCATCCAATTCTTCAATTATAGGGCTTTGCACAGATGGCTTAACAGGCACAGAAGCTTTCGAGGGTTCGAAAACTGCTCGAGGAGGAGCAATCTCTGGAGAGAAAATCCATCCGCTGCGAGTTATCTTGCTTGTTCTCGCAATGTTCCCTATATCAGGGGTTTCATCATCAGAATTCTCTTGGACTGATTCAGTCTGTTTGATACCATGATAGAAGATTTCTCCTCCGTAGTTCCATGGTATCATCTTGTTAGATTGATACGGGACAGGCCCCGACATGGTGATTTTTAATGGCACAAACTTAGGATCAGACGTAATCTTGACAGGAATTTTGCAAGCCTTGCGAAGATTGTCGGAGATGGTTATTATTTCAATGTCATTGGTTGAAGTAACAAAGGTAGCAGGAGTAACAGGAGTGAAGGTATCAGCAGGAGTCTTTTGGAAGAGTATCTCTTGGGTATCCATCAGGCGTTGGATGCCTGATTTCAACAGTGGGCAGCCAGCTCATATGTTTAAACAGAAATAACAGTCTTTTCCACAGCCTGGGAATATCCCGGCTCTCATCAAATTCACTTTAATCACTGGTAACGGAGTCAAAAGGTCAGCAACATTGGTAACATGGAGGTCTTCTATGACGGCATGAACATTATGATTGTGCTTGGGCATTGGGGCAGAAATCACATTCGGCTTTTCGGGCGCATCGAATTCTACCTCCTTGGCGTCGATCAGGTCTTGGATTTTATTCTTAAGAGCCCAACAGTTGTTGGTATCATGCCCTACACTTTCAGAGTGGTAAGCACATTTTGCATTGGAGTGGTATTAAGGGGAAGAGGTATTAGGGTTCTTTGGCGCTTCCTTCAAATTGGTAAGATTCAGCTTTAGCAAATGAGGGAATACTTGAGTCGGTGTCATGTTGATTCGGGTGAACTGCCGTTGTGGCCTTTCTACCTGTTGCTGATTAGATCTTGGCTGATTGCTGCAAGGTTGATCATTTGAAGAGTTTTGAATCATCACTGCCCCTACTGTTGGTCGGTGCCCCATTCCTCATTGGCTTTTCTGAGAATAAACAGCAGAAGCTTTCTTCTTAGCTGGGAAGGTTTTCTTAACAGCGGTGGACATGGAGGCATCTTTCTGAATCTTACCACTTTTAATGTCGGCCTCGACCCTTTCACCGGTCAGGTCAGTTCAGTGAATCCTGCGGAGGAACTCCCGATTAAATGATTGAAGAAAGGGCCAGACAGAGTCCCTAAAAACATGTCAACCAGCTCTCTATCCGACAATGGTGCTTGCACCCTTCTAGCCAGATCGTGCCACTTCTGGGCATACTCTTTAAATCCCTCGTTAGAAGCCATACCCATACTCTGTAGTTAAGTACGAGTAGGTGCTAAATCAGCGTTGTATTGGTATTGCCGGTAGAAAGCAGCAACTAAATCTTCCCAGTTATGAACCTCAGACCTCTCAAGTTGATAGAACCAGTCCAATTGCGTGCCTGACAAACTGTCTTGGAAAACATGGACCCAAAGATCCTTATTAGATGAGTGGGGTTGGATCTTTCTGACGTAGGATCTCATATGCATTTTCGGACATGACAGGCCGTCATACTTAGAAAATGTAGGAACTTTGAATTTGGGAGGAATAACGATGCCAGCGACCAACCCTAGTTCTTAGAAATCTAAACCAGGTATCCTTTGCAACTCCATGGCTGCCAACCTATCCTCAAGATTTTTAAACTTAACATCCTCCAGGGGATATTTCTGTTCGGAGTAATCTTCGTCTTCTTCCTCTTCCTCTTCTTCTCCTTCAACTTCAGATTCAGAAGGCATTGCAATTCCTTTTCCTTTACCATCCCCTTCATCAGACGTTGAGGGGAACTCGAGAACTTTTCTAGCGTTGCTTTCAAACCTTCTTCCATTGATGACTACACCAGGCCTTTTCTTCTTTTTCTCTTTATCTTTCTCCAACAGTGCTTTAAGGTCCTCTTGACCCTTTGCTAAGGTCATGAGGAGTTGCTGGAATTGAGAGTTATGTGCTTGCAAATCCTTAACCGTCTGCTCCAAATCCATCTTGCTGAAATAAACAACAGAAAGATAAGGAAACCTGGTGTGAAGACCTGTTTATGCATATGATGAATGGTATGTTATTCATGTAATGCATTCAAGGATTCATAAAATTCAAATTTGTTGCAAACAAAAAGAACACACGTCATATTAAGAAGAAATTTGTTAGTACATAAGTGCCCCATGGGCAAAATATTACAAAATTCTTAATGTAAAAAGACATTGCGCATCCTGTTTGGTGCGATGTAAGTGTTGAGAGTTTCCTCCTCATGAAGTCGGCGGGTAAGCTCCAAAACCTTCTTCTCACTGGCATAGAAGCTGGCTTCAAAAGTATTTCGTTCTTCTTTGAGTTGGATCCAACTCTTTTGTAATTCTTCCAATGATGTTGGCATGTATGGATGTAGGAGGGTGTATGGAACCTCTCCTTCCATAACAGGCTCTTTGATCACGGGGAGAATGTGAGGATATGGCATCATAAGATTCTAGGCGCGGGTTCGTACCCACTTGAGATAAGGCTCAAGGGGGATAGAATTCTTGTTCCCCAGTGTCTTACTATCCACCTTATTGGGCATCCTCCAAGCTCTGGTGAACCTTTGTCGAAGTCCTTGCGCATCGTTGTCGAAGTCAAAAACCAAGTCAAGAATCAACATGTTATGAGGGCCATCCCTCCGAGCATATCCAAACTGTCTTAGTGATAAACAGGGGTTGTAGGTAATGCCTCCCCTAATGCCAAGTAGTGGGACATTAGGGAATTCTCCACAACGATCAATGATGATGACATTTTCTCTGGACCAAGAACACCAATGAACATCAGAATGTGTGACGGTCATCAACCGTTGTGACCACCTTAAACCCTGCTCATTCTTCAAAACTTGTTGTGGAAGGTGAGAAATAAACCACCTTGCTAGGAGAGGAGTACAGCACATGAGAACACCTCTTTTCCTCATTTTTCGTGTGTAATATAAGTGTAGGATGTCCCCAAGAAATGTAGGCACATGATTCCGAGATATGAAAATCTTGACAGCATTCACATCTATAAGCTGATCAGGGTTTGGGAACAAGACCAACCCATAGATGAGAAGTGCTACAATCTCCTCAAAAGCTTGTAGATCTAGAGAATCCCAGCAGTATTGTGCCTTCTCAAACAGGAACCTTGCCAAGAAACCCTTGACACTAATTCTGGTTTCCCAATGACCCTTGATATTAGATGGTTGCAAGTGTAATGCTTGAGCAACATCTTCAGGCTTTGGTTCTTTTTCCGTACCGTTGTAGGGTAGTTGATGAAGAATAGGAATCCCCAAAAGTTGAGAAAATTCCTCCAGAGTAGGTACTAATTGGTAATCAGGAAATGTGAAATAGTGGTGGAGGGGATCAAAAAACTGGAAGAGAACTTTCACCATGTCTTCTTCAATGTTGGAGTTGACCAAGTTGAGCAGTCTACCATGTCTTTCACTAAAGAGAGAATTCTCTGGAATCCTGGAAGTAAGCTCTTTGAGTTGAGGAGGGATTCTCACAAGGTTGACTTGAATTGTTTTCCTGCGAAGAGATTCCATGACCTACAAAACAAGAACAAAGATGAAGATCCAAACCCTTGAAATGGTTAGTGGATGCATATGATGCTTTATGATGCTCATGATGTATGCACAAGCACATGTACAAACAAGTCACACAAGATCCTAGTTTCAGGCTTGCATGTGGTTTCATAGGTTAGTACCCTCTTGAAGTTAGTTGGCTCATACCTGTCCTATAAACAGTAACCGGGTTCTAAAGAGCTCAATATCACTGGATCATTTTCTGTGTTCATTGTTTTGGTTTAACGACTTAATTGGCGACCAAAATATTCCAAAAAAACAACCCTTAATGAGTTTAGTATCGAGTATATACCAACTTCGGACTGCACCAAAGCCGGTCATCTCACTACCCCTAAAAAAGGCCAAGATGGTCAAGTAAGGTTCTAAGAGTTCATTAGTGCTTCATGACATCACTCAGCGGCCCCGTATTCTCTTTGATTGACTCAAAGGCTACAGGTACTCACAAATATGACGCACTAATATAGCTATTGCTTCAACCATGTCAGTATACCCCGCAAAGGTTCCACAACGTATTGCTATTTACCTATGAATGTTTCCCAAATTTGGGTGGAGGATTCAAACCCAAACAAGAGAACCAAATGTAAAGCAATCAAAGCAAACAAGATAAGCATGAAAAGGTGATCCAAACCCTAAGGTTACTCCACTTTTAAAGTTATCCCCAGCAGAGTCGCCAGTTCTATGATACGGTGGGAGAATTGACTTGAGATTTCGCGTTTGTGTTTTCAAATGTTTCGGTTTAGCAAGAGTCGCCATCGACTTTTTATTTTATCCTAAGGAAAGGTCAAAAAGCACAGGAAAGACCTTTGAGATGTTTTCTTGGGTTCGGGGAGTAGATTATAGAAAGGGAAGGTATTAGCACCCTTTCTATCCATGGTTATCCATGGGCTCTTAGTTACTTGTTTAGATCACTTGCTTTTCTTTTCAATTGTTTAAAATGGTGCTCTTCAATTATTTGAAATGTTGCTTTGTGTGTGGTTTTGAAAGATGTTTTGAAAAGAGGCCATCGTTGTGGCAACCTTTGTAATGATTCTTGTTTGAATGTATACAAAGGTGTTTTTGTCTTTTGAAAAGTTTTCAATGTTTGAAAGTAGGGTTTTGAAATTGTATTGTGAAGTGTATTTTGAAAATAGCAAGGATGTTTTGCAAGATTTTGATCAAGTAACTAAGAGATATCTACCATATTTTACTCAAAGATCTTCCCTATGTTTTTAACCCTTTTAACAGTGTTGTTTCACCATTGTATTTGGTGAACAACCTTGTGTTAGGATGTTAAACGGGACAGGCGCGGGTCATCGTATAGACCATGATAGCAATTGCGCTAAGTATTTTTGGCAATTTTCTTAAGGGACTTGATCATTTGTTTAGGCAACCAAGATAGCGTCATCCAGGGACTATGATCTTTTGTTTGTTTTTGTTTTGCCAAAGTACTTAACATGCATACCATGGCCCATTTTTTAAGGCAACAAGTGGATTGTAACCCTAGGGGTACAAGTGTGCATTGTGTTTGTTTTTCATGCATTTTTGTCTTTGATTAGGTCAAACTATTTGTTAATTTGATTTTGGCATACAAACCCTAATTCTCTAAGCATGGCATAATTGAAAGCTTTTAAGTGCGAGAATTTAAATTCTAAGTTATTACAACATGATTATGGGGAGGGGGGTACAAGTTTTGAATAGGGGATAATTGACAAGAAATATAAACCCTAAGTTATTACAACCAAATTGAATTTACAATGCATAATATTTAAATGTATTAAATAAACATAATAAGTAAATATTAAATAAAATGTATTTAGGCAAAAAGGAGTTTTTATGTATGCAAAGTATTTTTTAATGTAAAAAGAAGGTGTAAAGAAATAAAATCAAAAAAAAGAATTGATTTTATTTAATAAAGGGGTAAACCCTAATTTTTCTTAAGAAAATGATATTATATATTATTTATATACAAAAATATATTAATATGTACAAAAATGAAATATATTGAAGAAAATGTATTTTTTAGTATAAAAAATAAAAAGGGTAATATTTTTATATTTTTACTCTAATTATTTAATAAAATAAAGGTTATATATGTACTATATATAATATATATATATATATATATATATATATATATATATATATATATATATATAATTATATATATATATATATAATATATAATATATATATATATATTTATAATATATATATATATATATATATAATATATATATATATATATATATATATATATATATATATTATAATTAATAAATATATATATATAATGTATATATATATTATAATATATATATAAATATATATAATATATAATTTAAAGATATATTCTAATATAATAAATATATACTATATATATAGTATAT